>ML102925.1:109536-245772 GCA_003697995.1 Taxidea taxus jeffersonii
GGGGGGGGGAGTCCCAGCTTTGCCCTCACCTCTCTTCAGTTCTGTCCCCTTTATTTTCCAGAGGTAAGTGAAAGATTTCACAATGGTGAGCCTCAGCCCCATCCAGACAGCTTTCCACCCAGTGGGGCTCTGCTACATGGGAGGCATGACCTTGGGGTGGGCTTAGAATAAACTCCTCACTGGCTGAAGCTGGTCCACATCCCATTTTTGTGCTGGGAAAAGTAGATTCCAAATGGCTGCATAAGGAGGGGCTGCCGTGGGGGTGGGGGAGGGGTAAGGAGAAGTTTCTGTCGTGTTCTCCAGATCTTTCAAAGCAAACTTTACTTCATGCTGCCATTTGCCCCCAGATGTCTAGGTGGGAGCTCAGGCTTTGAAGTTGTTACCACTATATCATGGGTGGCTTAGAGAAGACCAAGGAATTAAGGCACTCAAGGCTGGTAGGATCACTTGTGCTGGGACGGTGTGTCCAGCCCCCACTCACCCACTCAGCCCACCAGACCCTCCTGTCAGAGCCCAGCCCGGTTGCTGCTCATGCCCTCCTCCAAAGACACCTCAAGGGGTAGACACTTATTCAAGCTACAGGAGTAGAAACAGAAGAGAACCAGGTGCAGGGAGAGGAGAAAAAAGAGGCAGGGGGCTGAGTGTTGGACCAATTCGGGTGTAGTTGTGGAGTGAGAAATGATGGGGTGGGCTGCACATATATGTACAGGGGAGGATATGCTGTGCGTGATGTCTAGGGGTCCCCACTGGTTTTTAGGAGAATGAATCAAAGATGGGGGTTATTTTGAAATTCCTCTTGGTCACAGGACTGTGTGTGTTTGGCTGCTCTCTGAGGGTCCAGGCTAGCAGAAGAACACATGTGGAAGCAGATGATGGACCCGCTCATCTCAACAGGGCAAGCCCAGCAGGGAGGGCAGGTTTTCTACTCCCTGGGCACTGGAGTATAAGAGCGCCCATGGGAGAAAAGTCAAAGGCTGAGGGAGACATGGGGGTTTGGGATGAACAGGCAATAGTGCTTGTGAGGGGTGGTTTTGGTGTCCGTGCAAATATGTTTGCCATAAACTTTATATTCCTCTGCAGGGGACCTGGGGTCCTGGTCACCTGGCCAGAGCGCTGTGGCGTGGATTGGGAATACTTTCAGGTCACCATGTCCTCTGTTGTACTCTGTTCTTGGCAGTTGGAAGTGGGAGACGCCAATGAAGAAAATACTAAAGTTTAATGTTCTTTCTATGATCAACTTTTGTTGCTGGCACCTTCCTTTGGAAAAAGACACTGATTCATGACTGAACAATCCCTCCACAGAGAGAAAAAAGCATCCTTGAAGTCTCTTAGTGGGTTTCTGTTTACAGGAATGGATGGTTTCCATAGGCTATTCAGAAAATGGCTGAGAGAAATCAGAGCAAAAAAGTTGATGTTTTTATTTCTGTCTCTTTCTCCCCACAGATGAGTTTGAAATTCTTGCTCTGGGCCATATGGAGTGGATATTCCAGAAGGAAATTATATACTGCTCTCTGTTTCTACTCAACTGCTTTTCACTTTGTCAAGTGGACCCTTTGAAGCAGCCTTCTCCTTACCTCACATTCTGACATGAATAATTGTTTAATTGCCTTTCTGTCTACACAAGATAAGGAACCATGTCTCAAAATTGTATAATTCTCTTAACTAAACAATAGCGGAACCACCCAGAGCAGTTTTCAAAGAAAGAAAAGAATTTCTTACATATGTTAAGCATTTTATTATTTTCAAAGTGCTTCGTTCTGTAGTATTTTCTTAAATTGGATAATGCGTACGAAGCGCTGTGTAAATTGTATCATATAACAAAGGAGTGAGATTTATAACAATTATTGATTTGATTTTTCTTGTAGGAAAGTGAGGCGCAGGGAGGGGAAGGTGCAGCCCCAAATCCTGACAGTTAAGTTGGGCCCTCACAATGGTCTGTTTCCTTATTCCTCTGCTCTCTCCTGTGCCTCAGGGGGCCTCCCTAAAGAAGGCTGAAGACTACCTTGGACCAGCACTAGAAGCTTCCCAGGGTTGGGGGTGGGGGCAGGGCCAGGGGGAGCGGGGACTTCAATGGAGCCCACAGGTGTGTCTCCTGACCTGGGTTACCTCACACCATCCCCACAGTCTCCCTCACAGGCTTTAGGCAGACACTTGCCTTCTTATCTTGTTCTGTTGCTGCCAATCACTCTTCAGCAGAGCACTTTCCCTCAGGCTGGGGCAGAAGAGTTGTTACATTTTCGAAAATACAGGTTGCTTTTTCTTAAAAAAAAGAAAAGAAAAGAAAAGAAAAAGTGTTCCTAAAATAAATTCACAACCCATTTCCATATTTTTAAAAAGCTGTTAACAAATACTGGTGGTAGGCTATTGTGATGTTTAAGTATGTTGGAAGTAGGCCTCAGGCAGCCCCTCTGAGGGGCTGAAATCAGTGAATGGAGCTGAAACACCCATCAGTGGAGCCCTGCCTGGGAGGTGGCAAGATACTCTAGCTAAATCCCTTGGGGATTTAGAGTATTAGGGGATACCTGGCAGGTAGGGGAGGCAACAAGAGAGTGTTTCCTGTGCATCAAAGGACAAAATCAAAAGAGTGAAAAGGCAAAACTCACAGACTCAGAGAAAATATTTGCAAATAATATATCCACCAAAGGATTAATAGCTAGGATATATAAAGAACTCTTACAACTCAACAGGAAAAAAAACAAAAACAAAAACAAAAAACCAACCTTGATAAAAAAAAATGGGCGAAAGACTTGAATAGACATTTCTCCAAAAAAGATATATGGATGACTAAGAAGCATATGAAATGTGCTCCTTAGGGAAATGCAAATCAAAACCACAGAGAGATACCACCTCACACCCAATCCTGTGGTTATTGTAAAAAATACATCCGCCCCTGACAACCAGAAAGCAAGTGCTGGGGAGAAAATGGAGGAATTGGAACGCTTGTGTGCTGTTTCTGGGGCTGTCAAATTGTCCAACTGCTATGGGCAAGGGTATGGCTGTTTCTCAAAAAGTCAAACAGAATTACCACACAATCCAGCAATTCCACTTCTGGGTTTATAAAGAAAAAGATTGAAAGCCAGAACTCTAACAAATATTCAGATACTAATGTTCTTAGCAGCATGACTCACAGTAGCTCAAAGGATGGGAATAACCCAAATGTCCATTGATGATGAATGGATAAATAAAATGTGGTCTATCCATACAATGGAATATTATCCAAGCTTTAAAAGGAAGGAAATTCTAGCAATATGCTACAGCATACATCAACTTAATAAACATAGGCCAGTGAAATAAGCCAGATGCAAAAAGTCAAATACTGTAGGATTTCACTCATATGAGGGGTCTAGAGCAGTCAGATTCATAGAGACATAAAGTAGAACGGTGGTTGCCAGGACTTGGTGGGGGTTGGGAAAGTGTTTAGCGGAAACAGAGTTTCAGTTTGGGTTGGTGGGAAAGTTCTGGAGATGGATGGTGGTAATGTTTGCCCAACAGTAGGAACGTACTGAATGCCACTGAACTGTACGCTTAAATATGGTTGAGATGGTCAATTTAATGTGATGTGTATTTTCTCAAATTAAAAAAACAAATGGTTAAAATGGAAATTTTATGTTATGTATATTTCACTGCAATTTTGTAAAAGTTGCTAAAAAGTTAACAGAGAGAGAGAAAGAGGGCTTCAAGGGAAGTGTTGAGTCCAGAGCTGGGGGGAGAGAAGGAGACAATGAGGTGCTCTCTATGGAGGAGAGTTTATCATGGCTGCAGTTTGTGAGGGCCAATTAGGGATTCCCTCCTAGTAGGTGCTTGGTCTGAAGGGGTTAAAGGAGGGGGTGTCTGGCCCCTTCCCCATGACCATCTGCCTATCTGATGGGTGATCTCTCTTGCTCCATCATAGATGGCAGAGAGGACAGATAATGCCTGTCGGGATGGTTCCCAATTCACTCCCTGATTCAGCTCCCAATTCAGCTCCCCCCCACCCCACCCCGATTCACTTTGTCACCCCCCACTGTCCTCGGAGGATATGTGAAGACACACCCTATGGACAGAGTTGGCAGCAGGGACATTGACCCAGAGGTGACATAGAGCAGAAGCTTATTCCCATCCCTTTTTCTTTTTAGAAACTCCCTTCTGATTGATTTTCCTTCTTGTTGGACTATATCTCCTAGTAATTCTTTCAGGTAAGTCTGTGGGTGGGACACTTTCTCAGCTCTTACATGTCCAAAAATATCTCAGTTTTCACCCTCACAGCAGAAAGCTAGTTTGATAGTTTGGTTGCATAGAAAATTCTAGAACAAAGTCACTTTTCCTCAGCATTTCAGAAAGCTACTACCCCATTGTATTCTTGCTCCGGGGGCTGAAGATGAAGTGTGATGTCAGCAGACTGTTTCACAGTCTGCGATAGATGAACTGCTTCTTCTCCAGAAGATGCTAGGAGTTTTGTTGTATTCCTAATATTCTGACATTTTACTTCAATGTCAATAGGGATGGATCTGTTTCATCCTGTTTTTAAACGTATCTTGTTTTTGTCCTTCCAGATACATTCAATTTGAGGACTTCAGTTTTAGGAAATTCTTCTCTCTCATTCCTTTAAATGTTACTTCTGCTCCCTTCTCCCAATTTTTTTCCTTCTGGAACTCTTAAAAGGTGAGTTGAAGATCTCCTGAATTTACAGTGTGTATTTCTTACTTTTCTTTTCTTACATTCCATTTCTATATCCCTATGTGTGGCTTTCTGGGGAATTTTCCTCCCTCATTCCCCTGCATCCATTTGAATATGTGGCCCACCTACTGGGTTTTATTGATCAACAAGGATACATCTGAACACTGTCTACCCAGACCGCTGACAGGAGAGGTGGAAGTGACTGCCTCCTACTGGGCCCTATTCTTTCACAGTGATGGTGGGGAGAAAGGAGTCCAGCCAGGGCGGTTCTGGTCCTCCTTTTCCATATAAGCAGGATGCCCTTGTGTCTATGCCACCCAGAATCCTTGCATCTAACCCCAGATGGGATAGAAACTTGGTGCTGCCTGAACCTCTGTGGCAGGACCCTTCATACACATCTTAGACTGTTCTTTCTCCATTCCATTCGATCCTTTCTGTCTTTTAGGGACTTTCACAGTTTCTGGTTCACCAAAAATTCCCCTTCTAGTTTTCTGAGGATTGTTACGTTATGTACATTTTCTATCATCTCTGAAAACCTGATGCTGGAGGAGAGGCCATTGTAAGTGCTTTGGCCGCCATCTTGAAAAAACAAGGTTTCTGATAAAATCTTTACAGAAGTTTGAGATGTAAAAGATAAACACAAGGCACTGTGGTGAGGGGAGACTACAGAAGTCAGTTTACCGTCTCTCTCACAATGGCCTACAGCGAGGGTGCAGGGAATATCCAGGACTTTGGAGAGCATGGTGTGAAAACCACTCACCAACATTTATATCATAGCTTAGCATCGGCGGCAGCTGCCTTGACAGTTGGCACCGTGATCCCAATAGCCTGTTCTCTCCAGTAGTAACAGATCACTTTTTCCCCATTGAGATACTTGGAACCCCTTTTGGACCTTCATTGAAATTTCTATTTTTGGTCCGCAGAGAAAGGCTCTCCGTTCATTTGCAGAGAACTGATATGTTCTGTGCTGAGGAAGTTCTTTTGCCCTTCTTGGCTCTGTTTAGTAAGCCCCAAGTTCTCTCTGATGACTTAGTAAGGAAGGGGGTCTCCTACTTCAAACTAAAATATTTTAAGCACGTAGAGACTATAATGACTCTAAGTTCCACCTATGAAGAGATGCTTTATAATTACTTGATGTGGATCTCTCCTCGCTGCGGGTATGGCCCAGATGCAAGAGACACCACAAGTGAGGGACACGGCTTGTCTGCTGCCCACACAGTGGGCAATGGTTGAGTATAAAAGCTTGTTCATCTTCTTGTGTGTTACTCTGTGGAGGCATTCTCAGGGCCATTGCAGTACCTTCCATGAAGATTTATATCTCTTCACAAGTTTTGCAGATTTAGACTTTCTTTTCTTTTGGGTATATGTCTGTTTAAGGCTGACCGAGGAGTGGCAGAACCAGATACATTATTACCCAGATACATTATTCAGAGGTGAAAGGTATTTTATCTCTCTAAGGAAATGAGAAATCCTCATATCTGACTAACCAGTGATTTGAATAAGGGGTTTAAACAGGAAAATTAAAAAAAAAATCCTTGGAAGTATCTATTATCAGATAGGCAGACCCTTACTTTTTTCTGATAATGTTAATAAATGTTAAAAATTCCCTTAAACTATATGGTCATGATTTGGGGTAAAATAGTGGATTATGGAAATGATTCTGCTTATTACCTTACTTTCCAGAGCACGTGTATGAAAATAACCTTTATGTACATCATAGTATATCCACTCATGTCTCTAATTTTTCCAAAGACTGAGTTTTTTTTCAGTTCATCTGGGACCATAAAATGGATTTCTGGCAGGATAACTGGTTGACTCTTATTGCAAATTCAGCTCACTGGATAGTTTGTTGGTGACATATTTATCACCTGCTCTCCTCCATCCTCACTCTCTACCCAGCAGCCAACCACTTTCTGTGGGGGATCCATGAGGTTGAACGGACCTCATTTCACCCCCATCTCCACCAGCAGGGCCTGTAGTATAAGCTGAGCCAGTAAGTATTTTCCATTTTTCTGGACATAGACATTGGTTGCAGAGTGGTCGTGTGACCTTAGGAGGCCCAATCAGAGTCAATCTTCAGATTTCCCTTGAAAGGCCCGGGCAGGGGTGCTCTCTCTTCCCTTCTGGACCAGAAAGAGGAAATAACAGCTATGAGAGCTGTTGGAAGGCATAGAGGACCTTAAAGGAGTAAGTCTGGAAATTTGATACCAAAAAGGGCAAATGAAGAGCTGGAAATAAATCAGATTCTTGGTGACATTGTTGACCTACTAGGTGAAGCCTTGCCTGAAGCCAATTACTTATCTTTACCATTTTCAGTTACTTGAGCTAGCAAATTCACAATTCATCTAATGGTTTAAACCATATTGAGTGAGGCTTTCTGTTATTTGCTAATGTAGTTTATAGACGATGTATTAGTACACAGCTTAACAATTTACAAATCATATTGTTACTTCATTTTCACATCTCCACGGGGATATTCAGAAAGGCTCTATTCCTCTCATTTTACGTGAAGAAAGAGACTGTGAAGGCATTGCCCTAGGTTACACGGATGGTTAAGTAGAAAAGTCACGGGAGGATAGGAATTCTGAACACATTTTGAAGTTGTATTCTCAGTGTCTTTTCTGTACTTGTCAATTGGATATAATGTTTATTGAATGAATAATAAATTGAAGGCCAGAACTGAATAGTAAAAAAGTAATAGCCTTTGTTTTAATTATTCATTTTCCAACAGATATTTACCAAATGCTTATTACGTATGGTATTTAATTTGTCTTTGTGCTAGCCCCTCTAGTGTAGAAGAAAAGAGAAAAAGAAGAAAATTGTCGATGTCTTTAATATTGTTGCGCTTTTTTAAAAGTTTCAACAGTTAGGAGGTTATATATATTGTGAGGGAGAGTCTTTGTGTTTTAAAATCTTATCTTTTCTGTTGTGGTGTGGTTTCTGCCTCATTCACCTTGAGAGTGGACTTCTTGGGTAGAAAGCCATGTCGACAGTTCTAAGTGCTCCGTGTAGTCTGAATAACTCACGAATATTGGATTATTGTCTTCTCAGTGTTAAGTCTATGTCTGGCAGCATGTTCCAGTGTCCACTCATTCAAATCTCTGGGGGACCATTAAGATTGAATTTTACTCTTTTAGTTTGTATCATAGTAGACGAAAAATCCATACTTCGCAGGGAAAGGCAATATAGAGGTTTGAGACCCTGTCAGAGTTTAGAGTAGCGAGAAAGCAGAAGGAAGATCACCTGCGGGGATGAGGCACTAACCAAATAGTCAGGGAAAGAGTCTGAATTGTAATTCCCCAGGGACAGAATGTGGAGCAGAATGAAGACTCGACCAAGGAGTACAACTCCTTCGATCTCACGGAAACCTCAAAGAAACCTAAACTCAGAGAATCAATGGCTGAAAATGTTCTCATGATTTAAAGACTCGGCAAGGGTCTGTTTCTTCTTTTCGTGTCCTGCATGAGAGCAGAGAAAAGGAGAGAAATGCCTGTTGGATGCTTTTTGAAGGTCAGGCTTGGGAAGGTCAGTCCTGGGTAGTGGCAAGAGCAAAGGCTCTGGACTGAGACCAGGCAGGGTTCAAATCCTGCCTCCGACAGTTCAAGCAAGTTACTTCTGCGTTGCCTTTCTTCACCCGGAAGACAGTGATAATATTGACCTTAACAGGGGGTTAGAGCAATTAGAAACATGTAGAGAGTGCCTGGCATCTACCAGGCACATAGGATAGCAGCTGTTATTTTGTACTTTTTATATAAGTAGGACAAACTTGGACTCATTAAAAAAGTGTTGTCACACTTATTTCTTGCTTTTCTTGAAAGGAAAAAAAAAAGACGTATCTTCAAAAGTGTCCAATAGCACAGAAAAGAAAAAAAGCATGAAATGAAAGAACACATGGTACTTAACAGAGAATCAACATTTCTTACTCAAAATTCAATCACGGCTGCATAATGAGGGTGGAACATTGCCCTCTTGTAGCTTTCATTGCTAAATTTACTAACATTCATCTGAAAGAATGAGGGAGGCTTTAGTTCACATCCTTGAATACCATTCGAGATGTCTCATGTTTCTGATAATGTCCTGCAGGACCCTGAGCAAACGAACAATAAAAGAGATGGATGACTGTGGATTATTCAGAAGGTTCTCGGCATCCTTTCAGAAACTCTAAAAGCCATTTCTTAACTGTTCACTCATAAACTGGGTGCTGTTTCCCCTTAAGTAATGTCTCTCTTCTTTGAAGTTGAGTCCACGGCAGTTGTCAAAGGCATGATTTATCCCTGTTAAGGACCAAAGGAGGAAGCAAAATGGTGGGCGGCTGTTGGAGCTTGCTAACGCCCCCTGAGGTGATGGATTCCGAGCACACTGAAGGGGTGCAAGGCTCGGGTGTGAGTGGAGGCAGCACGGAGCCGAGCCCGGAACCCCAAGTGCAGTGGGGCACCCTGGCTGACTACGTCTGACCTAATTCAATCCACCCTGTTCTGGTTAGAGAAAATAGCAAAGTGAAAGTTTGCAAATACTGTGCATAGAAGTAGCAGTCTTGTGGGATACTAATACATTTGGCAAGAGGTTTATGGACAATCAAAGCCATTTAGGAAATATGAGTCCTTTTCCTCTGAAATGTGTGATAATTACCCACTTCTAATTTTTTTCAGTTCTAGAATTTGAGTTTCGCTTTTTTTTCTTCTGACAGCACATTAAGTCAATTCTGTGATATTCTAAAGGAATATATAAAGTATCATTGACATGTTTGAACAATGCCAAATGCTTCCCTGTACCCAGCTGCGGGAACTTGAGTGAGCTTATCGGCCACTCAGAATCAGGGAAGCTGACAGTGGGACATCTCACCTATCTTCAAAGTCATGGGAGCATTCTTCAACCTTGCCCTTCTGTGTCTCACTCCTTTTACCACCTGAATTTGGTAATAATTATGTATACCTCTATATCATCTAATACTTTTCAGCACGTGTTTATTTACAACATAATAAGCAGAGAAATTTCCTTAGTTTCACTTTTTGGAGGGAAGATGTTGATGTCCAAAGAAATTAACGAACTTGGATAATGATCAGCTTATAGAATCATTGAGTCTAGAGGTGAAACCGCACATATTAGATACAAATTACAGAGTAAGTTTGATATGAATCCGATTTTTAAATATAAAAGATGAAATTATAAATATTTTGGAAGAAAATGAAAAGGAATATTGGTGTCATTTAAGGACTTTATGACTTGCAGGACAAAAGTTATAATGGAAAATATCGTTAGGTTTGAGTACTTAAAAACACACATGTGCTGGGGTGTGTGGGTGACTCAGTCGATTAAGCATCTGACTCGTGACTTTGGCTCAGGTCATGATTTCATAGGTCCTGAAATCAAGCCCCGCATCCGGGCTCTGCACACAGTGGGGAATCTGCTGGAGAGTCTCTCCCTGCCTCTTCCCCCACTCTTGCGCATGCCTGCTTTCGCCCTGTCTCTGTCTCCCAAATAAATAACTCTTTAAAAGGAAAGGAAAGAAGGGACACCTGGGTGGCTCAGTCAGTTAAGCGTCTGCATTTCAGGTCATGATCCCAGGATCTTGGGATCGAGTCCCGCACCAGGCTCCCTGCTCAGGGGGAATCCACTTCTCCCTTTCCCTCTGCCTGCTACTCCTCCTGCTTGTTCTCTCTCTCTCTCTCCCTCTTTCTCTCTCTCTGTCAAATAGATACATAAAATCTTTTTAAACAGTAAGAAAAAAAAAGGAAAAGAAAAAAAAAAAGACTTATTTCACAAATGAAGACAAAAAGGCAGAAGGAGGGAAGCCCTTGTCCAAAGTCACACAATTGGCAAGGCAGCGACTGGATTCAAAGCCAGGTCCTGTGGCTCCAGACCGTGCTACGGTAGGGGTAAAAGTATGCTTTGTGTGCTCCCTTTACATGGTGAGAAAAGGCGGGAGGGGGCGAATGGAGAGATGCACATTGGCCAGTTTTCAGTGTTTATCTCTGGGTGGGAGGATTATGGGAAAAGCTTCTGTTTATTAATTAAAAAAAATTAAATCCAATATATTCTCATTTCTCTGCACTTCACGCATATCACTGGGTGGTAATGAATTACAAGGTTTTCAAAGTTGCAAAGTTGTCAGAAAGGGTGAGGAAATACTCATTCTCCCCCTTGTTCTGCTGCTTTGGTAATTTACAGGCCAAAATAGGATTAAGGAAAACCAGCTCAACTTCCCGAACCCCAGTCTCTGCTAAACCCTTGATTGTAAAGCCTCACAAAGGCACAAAATGTGGTGTGTGATTTTTGCGTGTGTGTATTTTTTTAAAATTTTATTTCTTTCTGAACATTCTGTGCCTGTCATTTTTTTTCTCCTAAAAGGATTGCTGAACTGAGCCCAGCATTCCAAAGTCCTGACGTTCAGACCAGGAGTTGGGCCCCTCTTCCCACTGCTGTCAGCCCAGCATTGCCAAGATCCTTGTTATTTCTGCTCTGTGTTTTCTCACAATCCCAGAGGATCTTGGTGAAAGGAGAAGTCTCTCTCTCTCTCTCTTTTTTTTTTTTCTGATTCAAATCATTCTGGCTTTTGAGATTGTAACAAATATCAAGGGGCCTAGAAATAGTACAGTGTTTCCTGGTATTAACTCTTTAAAAAAGAGAGAACACACTAGGGGTGACTTTTTAAAAACCTGCATCAACTTTGCTAACTTGAAGGTGGGCCTGATCAGATCCCTCCAATAACACCAGTGATATGGACCGTGATTCTGAGAGTGGAAACAATCTCTGGGGTTGACTGGGTGCCCCGCCCTGTTCAGAGGGCTTTGCTCACACTATTCTACTGACCATGCCTAGTAAGAATGGGAGGGAGGTAAGACCATCCCCACCTCTTGCAGGGTTCAGTGGTTTAGACCCTCCTGGGCCCTCAGAACTCAGAAGTGGAAGGACTAGGATCTTCACCCTCGTCTGCCCAAGTTCAAAGTCTGTGCTTGACCAGGGTCTAAGTCTGTGCTTAGGTCAGGGTCTAAGACTGGAGGAAACTGTTAACGATGTGAGCTGAGGGGTCCGCATCCCATTCCCTCACCCACCATAGAAAGCATTGAGGCCACAGGGCTCACCCAATGTTCGTGGAATGAATGGATGCCTGGGTGAATGAATTCATGAACAGAGCCACCACCATCTTGCCAAAAAATGTGGAAAATGGTCACTAAGTGGTTACTTTTTTTTAAATTTGAGAGATGGTCTTGGGGGATTGAGGGCCTGGGTGAGGCTTTTGTTCTCTTGTGGTGTGGAGTCTTGTACCTAGGGGCGGAGGGCCCTGGAAGTTCTGGAGAGGTTGCCTAGGGAAGGGGCTGCCACGTTGGAGAGGAACCCCTGACTCTAGATGCCAGCCACACTGCAGAGCAGGGACTGGCACTGTTTCTCTGTAAAGGGCTAGACAGTAAATATTTTAGGTTCGAGGGCCAGACAGTCGCGATGGCAACTGTTCTATTCTGCTGCCATAGCGCACATGCAGGGGTATGTCAGCAAATGAGTGGGTCTGTGTTCAATAAAACTTTACTTATAGACACTGAGCTGTGACCTTCATATAATTTGTATAGGTCATGAAATATCACTTGTCTTATGATTTTTTTCCAACTACTTAAGAAAATATTCTTAATCACAACTGTACAGAAACAGGCAGCAGGGAGGACTTGGCCTGTGGACCGAAGGTCAGTGGGAGACATGAACATTTTTCCATCTAGGATGTGGGCTCAGCCATCTAGTGGAGGATGGGGTTTATGATAAGTATTTCTCTGTTGTACCACCTGTGTAAGTTTGGGCAAATAACTGGAATTCTTTGTGTGTCTCTATTTCTCCTTCCATAAAACATGAATGTGGAGGGGTGCCTGGGTGGTTCAGTTGGTTAAGCGTCTGTCTGTCTTTGGCTCAGGTCATGATCTCAGGGTCCTGGGATGGACTCCCACATCAGGCTCTCCACTCAGCAGTGAGCCTGCTTCTAGCTCTCCCTCTTTGATCTTTCTCCCTTTCACTCTGTCAAATAAATACAATCTTAAAAAAAATGAACGTGGAATATGAATAAGGAATATGAATAGTCCCTAGCTTGAGATAATCCACTGAAGGCACTTAGAACAGAAAAGTCCTCACCGACTGCTAGCCATCATCACGATGGCTAAGGTCATGGCTGATGCTGTAAGGAATGCAGGCGGATGGGAAATCCCAAGAGTGGCTTGGCACATTTGTTTCTTCCAGGGAGCAGCAGGGATTTGGAAGGTATTATGGGGCTCACTGGGTCCATCTCCTGGCCCTCCCAGTCTGCTCACTTTGAAGTAGAAGTGTTCAGAGTTGGGTGGGCTCTCAGGCCTTCTGGTGCAACCTTCCATTTAAGGTGGAATCTTACCTCCAGCCACTATTACAGAGTCAGCCTTTCCACTGCATCCAACCGTGTTCAAAGTTCTGGAGATGCCCTTGGTTGCCCTCTTGTGTCTAACCAATCCTTCCTTCCTGGATTTCAAGACCCTCTATCCTGATGTTGTCCCTGAATCTGGCTGTCCTCATGTCTTCCTTCTTCCTTCTCTGAGTCTTCCTCCGTCCTCTCTCCCAACAGTCAGTGAACACTCGTAGCTGGCTTGATTTGAGGTCCCTGGAGGTGGCAAACGGGTCTTCTACATCTTCACATCCCAGGCACCTCCCACGCAAGCTATCCAACTAGCTTTGGGAGAATAGCATCGCAGCTTTGTTCTCATACGTGGTTCTCAGTAGACTTGCTCTTCTCCAGTCATTGGCATTAAACCCTAGATCCTTCCAGCTGCTTCAACATCCTAACCCACATTCTCTTCAGGGCCCTGCCAGCAATCAAAGAGATTTAACCCAAGGGCCAAAGAATGTAGCTGGACTGGCCTGGGGAGGCTTCCATGTGAACCCTGCTACCAAGACAGAGTGTTTATTTGGGCAGACAGGAAGCAGTGAACTCAGAGAATAACACAGCCAGAGCCCAATGAGGTAAGCACAGAGGGAAAGAAATAAAATTTTCCATTCTAGTTCAGCCATGACTAAAGTTGTCAGGAATCAGTGCAATAACGACGAATTTGAGCTGATTTGCATGGGTAAATCTCTTTGCAAATCTGGGCTTTTATTTTCCCATATGTTCCTACTTTAGCTTTCATAAGACTTCAGCAGCTATAATCGCAGAAAAAATGATCTGAAGCATGTTCAGTATATTTTTGTTCATTTATTTAACAAACACACAATAGTATGTATTATGTGTCAGGTACCATTCTAAAAACTTCATATACAACCACAACATGATGCTGCCTCTCATTCATTTATTCATTCTTCAGTAAAAATAAATTGGATATATTCTGTGGAACCACAATGTGCTAGGAATAAAAAGGCACAAGATATAGTCCCCCCCACCCCCTTGGTTTTAGTGGGAGAGACAAGTAAATCAATAGCACAATGCCTGTAATTAGGGCATGCACGGCATATATCATTTGTCCTGGGGACTTGGAGGAAGGGCATGCAACTTACCCCCAAGGAGGTGATTTTCAAATTGTGTCTTCAAAGGCGAGTGAGGGTCTGTGAAGAGAAGAGGGCCAGTGGGCCAGGAACAGCTTAGGCACAGCTTTGAGGAAAGTCACCCTACACCTTCAGGGAGCTGTGATCCACATTCCACAAACTTACAGCAAAGTATCTGAGGTTGAAGAGGGGTCCCAGTCTGCCTGGACTGCCGTAATGGAATACTGAAGGCAGGAGGCTTAGATAGAAATTTATTTTATCATGTCTCTGGAGGCTGGAAGCCCAGGATCAGGGGTGAGCAGTTGTGGTTTCTCCTGAAGTCTGTCCCTTTGGCTTATAGATGGCTGTCTTCTAGCCATGTACCCACATGGTGGTCCTTTTGTGCAAGCATGTCTGGTGTTGCTTCCTCTAATTGTAGGGACATCAGTCTTATTGGGTTAGGGCCCACCCTAATGGCCTCATTTTAACTTATTCCCCTCTTTAAAGGTCCTATCTCCAAACACAGTCACATTCTGTGGTCCTGGGGGCTAAGGCTTCAACATATGAATTGCAGGGGTGGGGGGAGGCCTAATTCATCCATAAGCCACGAGGAGGAGGGATCACGGGGTCTGAGGCTGGCATGGTGGCTCCTGGAATAGTCCAGGGGAAAAGTGATGGAAGGCAAAGCGAATGACAGACGTGAGGATGGGAAGAGAGCGTTAGATCCCTGAGGATTGTGAAAGGCGCCCCTGCTCACAGAGATGCCAGCTGGCTGGGATGGAGGGACAGTGGGGGAGGCCGTGGGTGGGTGGAGGGAGGAAGTGAGAGGGTGAGTCTAGGATGACGTCCAAATTCTGAACAGAAGGATGGGGATGCCTCCCTGGAAGGAGGAACGGGGACGGGGAGCACATCTGGAGGTGGGAGGAGGACAGTGAGTTAAAGATGCCAGTGGAAAATCACAGGGAGAGGTTAGCAGGCAGTTGGGTCCATGGGTCTGAGAATCCGAAAAGAGGTCTGGCCCAGAGCTAGAAATCTGAGGTCATTGAAGCCAAGGATTTAAACAAAGTTATCCAGGGAGAGGGAAAATAGTCAAGCACAGAAAAAGGAGTGGCTTGAGATGTGGGGGGAAGACCAGAAGAAGACAGAGAGCAGGCAATGATTTAATGAGGGTCTATGTGCCCAGTGGGGCACTGGATGCTGTGGGGCATCTCTTTCTACTCATGTGGAAGTTCCTGGATATAGGCATAGCACAGAAACTGAAATAGCATAGACAGTGTGCCAGGCACACCTTGGAGTACTTGCAGTAGCTCATTAAATCCTCACAAAGCCCTGCTATTTATACACAAGGACACTGAAGCACGTAGGAGAGATGTACTCAAGATCACAGAGTAGACTCCAACTTGGGCCCAGCTGATAAGGCCCCCAAGTCTAAGCTCCCCACTATGGAGCTAGTCGGCCTCTACACCGCACTAATTTTAGAGATGAAGAAGTTGAGAAATGAAGAGTTAAGAGATGTTAAGTTAAGAGATGAAGAGAGGTTAAGAAATTTGCTCAAGGTGACATGGCTAGTTAAGTGTCAGAGTCGGCTTTTAAATGAAAATGTTGACATTTTCTGCTATACTGTGCACCTTCTTTACACACTAAGGGAAGTGGGAATTCCAGGGACAAGTGTTATCTAGTGAGAGTGGAACAGAAAGTGTCTTACAACTGGCCACACTGGGGTTAGTTTCAGTGGAGTGATGGGGTGGAAGGTTGTAAAGTCTTGAAGAATGAATGACAGGCAAGGCAGTTTGCTTTCAGGAAGTTTGACTATCAAGATAAGAAGGGAGACGGGAAAGTAGCTAAAAAGAAAAGTGGGATGGAAAACTCTTTAAAAATTAGTTTTTGGGGGCGCCTGGGTGGCTCAGTGGGTTGGGCCTCTGCCTTTGGCTCGGGTCATGATCTCAGAGTCCTGGGATCGAGTCCTGAGTCGGGCTCTCTGCTCGGTGGGGAGCTTGCTTCCTCCCCTTCTCTCTCTCTGCCTGCTTGTGATCTCTCTCTGTCAATAAATGAATAAAATCTTTAAAAAAATAGTTTTTGGTTAAGAGGGAGAAACCTGCAGATATTTGCATGCGGAAAGGAAATCCAAGAATGGGGATCGAGGTGATGGAACTTTGGTTTTCAGTTTGGTGTGAGTTTGGTTAATTTGAATCAGAGTCTCTAACTTTGGACTTCCACTGAGAAACTGAGCGTATAAGCTGGTGGCATTGCCAAAGCACCCAGTCACCCCAATGGCGGCACATGGGGAATGGTCCCCATCTTCACTTTGCCTAGCTTTAACAGCAGGCATAACCACAGACTCATCAATGGGTGGTTGTTCTGCTCTTAACAGTCTCCAAATCTGAACAGTAACATCACAGCTAAACTGTTAGTTTCACTTGTAATCTAAGACATACAAATGTAAATACGGGGAGGTACCATACACCCAGTACCAAAGATTTAAAGCCATGAAAACTCCCTGCTGATGAAAAGACAATTTGGCACAATTCTTTTGGAAAATAATCACACACTTTCAATAACCTTTCAATAACCTTTTCAATAACCTTGGATACAGAAACAAGAAAAATACAGAGATGTTCATTGCAGCATTGTTTACAATGAGGAAAAACTGGAAACATTTTGAGTAATCATGAGTAAAGACATGTCCACACAAATAGTAAATCCTCTTGATGGAAAATAACATAGTGGCTTCAAATATCACTTACAAAGACGATTTTTGATACTTGATATACGTACAGTGTTAAGTGAGAAAAGCAGAATAACAATTCTACAATATGAACACACCATAAGTAAGCCAACAATATAAAAACGACTAAAAGTGTCTTCACTTGCAGTGATTATGTTTGCTTGGTTGGTTCTTTGATAATGAAAAAGATACTAAACAGGAAAAGATCTCTATAGTTCTCCACTGATTGGCAATGGCTGACATTACAATGAATGCCATTTTTTTTTCTGTTCCTTTTTTCATACCGTTCTCTGGCACTTTGGTAGTGCATAAATTATCCATAAAGAAATGCAGGTGTTTTACTGAAAATGCATCAAATGAAACCTCTAGATAACACACTAAGAAAGCATCTTTAGCATGTTTTTATTATGCTTGACACCACTTTTCTGTATAAAACAATACACACTCATTTGGAAAATGTAGAAAAATTGTAAATCAGAGAACTATGGAGAAGCAAAGAAAAATTTCATTTAATCCTTCTATTTAGGTAATAAATGTTGATATTTTACTTTATAAAGGAAACAGTTTTGGTGGGAGAAACTGCAGTGTTCATTTAAACAAATTGCATATAACTGTGACATAAAGCTCTTACGCTACATTACACCCCTCAACAAAGCCTAATCATCCATACAGACATTGTAGGTTTAAGGATAACCAACAATGTTGAGCTCAGCCTATGGGAGCCTGGGCAGGGCTCTGCAGAGGACCTGCCCTCGTTGACCTTACCAACCAGGAAAGCAACTTTTGTAGCTGTTGCTCTTATTGAGTAGATCAGAGATCAGAAAATGCTATAAGTAAAATACAGCTAGAATTCGTCAGTAAGTCTGGACGTGGTGCCAGGAGACCAGCTGTGCTGATTCCTGCATTCTCCCCTGTCACTTGGGGATAGGACCAGCCTCTTGTAAACCATAAAAATTAAACCAGGAGGGTTATCAAGCAGCAGATGAGTTTATTCTGAGTAGCAGAATTGCAATTCGGGACCAACTATGGCAAACCAGGGTACAGAGAACAAGTACAGAGAACAAAGGAGAGGGACTTGCTTTCCTAAAGGAAAGGAGGGAGTTGGGAGGGATGTTTTTGAATGACAGTTCATTGGAGGAAAGAAAAAAGTTCATTGGAGGAGACTGAGAGTTGGGCGTTGTTGTGTCTTCTCATTGGCTGAGTTGTGGGAATTTCTCATTGGCTGGGTTGTGGCAGCTTCTCATTGGCTGGGTTTGTTTCCGGCAAGGAGAAAATCTTCCTTCCTTCTTCCAGGGTATAGAAAGTGTCTTCCTGATGGGTCATAGAAAGTAATGAGTGATATGAGTGGTATCTGTATAAGAACTCTCCCTTCTAGTCTTCCTGATCCCATTTTGAATGAGGTTTGCCTTTATTCATTTGCACTATCAATCCCCCCACCCCGCTGCCGCCCTTAATCTTCAGCAAACTGATGGCAGTAGAATGTAGCAGGTGTTCAATAAACATTTGCGGAGGTAAACTAAAGGCTTGGGCTCAAATTCCTACCCTATCACTTATCAGTAGATGCTCCCATCCATTTCTTTGGTTTTAGCCCCTGTCTTTGAGTTCATCCATTTCAAATTTCAATTATTAACTCTGTCTTCTCTCAAAAACTCCAGACCCAACTAATTAGCTGCCTCCTTCACTTGCCCACTTGGATGTTCTGTAAGTGGCTCAAAATCTCCACCATCAGCATAGGTACCCCAGTGAGAGACTAAATCTCTCTCTCTACTCCCTTGTCCTTCTTTTCCTTTTCCATGTATTTGCTCATAAAATCCTGCTGGATTCTAGTTCAGAAATCTCCCAATTTCATCCTGTCATCTCCATCCCCACAGCTGCTGCGTGAACTAGTTCAGACTCATTATATCTTACTTGGACTGTTACATCAGTCTCCTACCTAGTCTCTTTGCCTTCAATCTTCCTGTTTTAAAACATCTTCTATGTGACCATAACCAAAGGTATCTATCCAAGGTCAGGCATCATTGTACCAAGTCTTTCCTTCAAAACTTTTGAAGGCTCTGCATTGCCTTGAGAATCTAAATTCTTAGACAACTCAGACAGCCTATCACAATCTGGCTCCAACTTCCCATTCTGGCCTCATCTCTTATAAAACTCACTCCTCTCACCCCAAATAGGCCTTGTCTGTTTGAGCCATATAGATTACCCATTCTTCCCCTAATAGACCATACTTTCTCTGTTTGCACAGGTTAGTCCAGGATCTTCTCTCCCAACTTCTTATCCATGGTACTCCTTCACCTGGGAGTTCCTATCCTGTATTCAAAGTCCAGCCCACTTGTCACCTCTTCTGGAACCCATCCTGGGGCCTCCCAGGTAGAGCCAACCACTCCCTTGACCCTGCTTTCATAGTACTTAGCCAATACACCTTTTATAGCACTCCTCTTGATCTCTTTGGGGGCAAGAACAAATGCCCCAGTAACAGTGTGATGGGTCTGCAGCTGGTGCCACATCTGTCCCTGTGAACACAGCACGGTATTGCCTAGAGCCTCAGCCACTTCATCGCTTTCCTCTGCACAGTGGTCCTCAGGCTTCACTTTGTGAGCCAAGCCCCCTGGGTGCTTGTTTCACGGGCACATTCCCCCATCCTCCTCACAAAAGACTCCTTCTGTCATGGTCCATGCATCTTGGGTGAAAGACGTGTTCAGAGAGAATCAGCAGTGGGGACTGATCCTGGGGAAAGAGACCCATGTCTAGAGAAGGGAGTGAATGGAGTACATTTAGATTCTGGGACTGCAACAAGATAGGACAGAAAGGCTCTTCATTCAACTTGATTAAACTTATGTGGGGGTCCATCCTGGGTGCACATGAAGACGAACTGAAGGTATCCTTGAAGTTCTAATCAACTTTTAGGATCCAGTTTTGTGTCCTGAATTACTGTACTTCGGGGAGCTTCCCCGGCTCCCCACAACTGGGCTGACTTGTCCCCCTCCCTCCCTCCCCCCTCCCCCCCTCCCCATAAGTCCAGGCTTATCCTCAGCAGAGCTTTCACTCAGTGCATGACAATCGCTGAAATGTGGTATACTCTCTAGCAACCACACTGTAAAGATAGCCAAGCACAGGGCCGTGCTTATCCATCCTAGTCTGCTCCTAGAAGGTTATTTGGGAAACAGCTGTTTAACTACATTGAATGAAATAGTCCTTTCATACCTCAGGCGACCGAGCACATTCAGTATGTCCACAGAATGAGCACACAGCCGGAGCTCCAACATCTAAAGACTGACTCAATAAACAAACCGACCCCTGGGGCCTCTGGGGCCTCCAGAGCTCAGCCTACCGTGGTGGCAGAGGCGGGGGAAGAGGCAGGATTGTCATGTCCTTTCCGTGGTCCCCAGGACTCTGTGCCCTGAGACCGGTGGTCCACGTGCAGGAGGAGCAAGCCGAAGCAAGGAGATGAAATCCATGGCGGATTCATGAAGGCTTTATGGTAAAGGTCCACGATGATCGATGATCGGTGGGATCTCCACATGGAAAGGGATCCAGGGAGAGGAGCGAAAATTCAGAGTATGGTGTGGAGGGGGAAAAAAGGAAGAAACGTTAAGAAAACAAGCTGGGAGGCTGTGGTGGGTAACTGACCCCACATCGGGGTTGGCCTGGGAGCCAAGGTCAGAAGTCAGTACCCGCCCCGCCCGCAGACGCCGGCCCCCCTCTCCGTCCCCGGCGGGGAGAGCCAGGGAGAGGGAGGCGCGGGGTCTCGCGCGCGGCTGTTTGGTCCCCTCTCCCCCGAGACCAGGCCCAGCACCCCCGGGCCATCCATCCCCACCTCGGCCCCCGCGGTGTCGGCCAGGCCGGGGGCGGGTCCGGCCTCGGGTGTGGAGCAGCGGACCCGAGGGGGATGAGTAACTCTCCGCGGCGAGCAGGCGCGGCCGGCCGGATGCTTGCCAAGTTCCAGCCCGACGCGAGCTCGGCCTGCAGCGCCCCGGGTCGTGCCCGAGGCCTGGGAGGGGCGGGCGGCCGCACCCAGGGCGGATAAAAGGGCGGCGCGCCGCGGGCCGGGCTTTCTCCGCGCTGGGCCTGCCTTGCGCTGCTCGCGGGCGGGCACCTGACGCCGGAGCCGGGCGCGCGAGGCGTGTGGGCACAGCGGGCAGGGCGATGGCTGAGGTGGCGCGCGCGCCGGCCACTAGGCCGAGCCTGACCTCCATTTCGTCGGGGGAGCTGCGCAGCCTATGGACGTGCGACTGCGAGCTGGCCCTGCTGCCGCTGGCTCAGCTGCTGCGCCTGCAGCCCAGCGCCTTCCAGCTGCGCGGCGACCAGCTCGTGGTGCCCGGCCCCGGGGGACCCGCGGCGGCGCGCGGGGGCTTCAACGTCTTCGGCGACGGCCGCGTGCGCCTCGACGGGCAGCTCTACCGCCTCAGCAGCTACATCAAGAGGTGGGTGGCCTCGCCGGGTCCCCGCAGAGGCCTCCACCCTGCTGTCGTCCCCCAGCAGCCCCGGGACCCCTCACTCTCTCTGAGTACCCCTTCCCGGACCCCACTTCCCCTCTTCGTGACACTTCTAGGTTTGCCTCATTGCTGACATCACCTGGAGGTGCACAGCTCCCCCAGCCCTGGACTTTTCTGCCCTTTGCCTTGGCATCTTTCAGCTGCCGCTTGAAGCCACCCAAGAGGGCATCAGGGCAAGCACTTGGTGTAGGGCTGGGTGGGGAGCTCGTAACTGGCGAGTGATTCTCCCTTTCTGGCTCCTTAACTGGGTCAGATGAGCTCAGATGGAGACACACCCTTCAGGGGGTACTTAAAGAGGAGACTCATGCCCTGGCTTCGGATTTGTGGGAAGGGGAGAGGCTGCTCAATTCTGTGTACTCCTGGCTTCATCCAAGGAGGAGACCTCCTGGAAAAGCCGGCAAAAGTTCAAAGTCTCCCATCTTTGGCCTGCCTTAGTTTTCAAAAAGAAAGAAACCATGGCTGAGAAAGGAACAAAGCCGGGTAGGAAGTCCAACCCAGGGCCGTGTGGGCTGTGATGTGGGCAGGCGAATTCTGGGAAAATCGGTGCAATGAGTGTAGCTTTCAGGATCCTGGCACAGAGCTGGGCCCAAACTTAATTTGATGGCGAGTGCCCAGGATGCTTAGCTGTTGTGGCCAAAGTGTCTGAAGCATTTCTTAGCAAACTTGCAGCCAGCAGGCTGCAGTCCATCTGAAACAGGCTTTGATCGTCATGGGATAGAGGAGGGAGCTCCATGCTTGATTCTAGGTGGTCTCATGCCTTCCAGAGGTCATCCTGTACTTGTGCCGGTATGTGGGGGGTGGGGGCGGTGTCTTCCACTTGTGCTTCGGAACTGAGTTTCGGGAAACAAGCAACGCAGTATAGATTTTGGATCAGAGATGCGTAAGCTGGCCAGCTATGAAGATATAAAGCCTTTGCTACTGGGAACGACAGCAGCGCTGTGGCACCCGGTGGGTGGGATGGAACCAAGAAGGGCAAGCAAACAAAGTGAGATATTTAAAATGCCTTCATCAAAGCTGCTGGGGAAAACGTTGCTTTTCCACACAAAGATAGTGAGGGCTTTGAATGCCTGAAAAATGTTCTGCAGCAAGAATCTCTCCCTTTCTTAGTGAATTGAATATTCTAACCCATAAGCAGGGGACGATGGGAGGAACTGAGTTAGAAATCATACTTGCAAAGATGAAAAAAAAGGTAACCATTGTATTTGAGCACAGAGTATGAAAGATTAAAATGTCCAAAGTTAATTGAAACCATAGGTTAGACTTTTGACAGAGCCAGTTCCCCCAATATTACCAAGCAGTACGGCAAAATTTAAAACGATGTCGAAGTCTGGTTATTAAACCCTTGCTTTGAACACCTCCTACACAAAAGACTGTTAAACAGCAGTGGTCTCCTGGCAGTTTAGAGTCCAAAATAAATAATGACCAGGTCAGAATGCAGAAAGGATGCAACAACAAGGTTCTCATTGTCCAAGCAGTTGAGGGAGGGCCTATGGACCCTGGGACAGAGCAGGGAGCGTCTGAGAATAATTTAGGTGATCGAAGGAACTATCTATGTTTCTCTCAGGGGACATGCTATGGCAGGGGAAGTAGGCTTTTAGAGGTAGGTGTGCAGTCCTGAAGGACAAACTTGATCTAGATGGAGAGAGTCTTCTAGAAAGGCAGGGAAGACTGGTTTGTGGGTAGCAATGAGAGGTTTTGTCTTCATAGAGCAGCAAGTGCGCGCACCGTCAGAATGCAGACATCGAAGTTGCCTCCTCAGATCTGCCAAATGTACCCAGTTGTCTTTGGCTTTGGGGATAGCATACAGCTTCCTCTCTCAGAACATTATTCCAAAGCAGTGATTCATTCCCTCCCTCCCAACCCCCTTCTCTTCTCTTCTCCCTTCCTTCCTGCCTTCTTTCCTTCTATAAGCTTTGGCCAGCTTTACTAAAGAAAAACTGCATGATTTACTTCTTACTCGTCTATCTGGCACAATTCTAAAGATCTCAGATCACCTGGATCAATGATAGCTAGCGTGTGCCTTTTATTTTCTGCATGCTATGCCCCATTCATCACTATTGCCACTCCACGCTGGACAGCAGTTTTGGCCGACAGGACATAGTACTCTCTTCCCGACTTCCTCGAGGTGGGGCAATATTGTTCAGGATGATCAGTTTCAATCAGTTTTGCCTTGCCAACCATCACAGTCGGCTTGTACCCCAGCACGTACGTCCCACTTTTCATGTCAAGTCAGGACCTAGAGTTGATGGACTCGAGCATTTTTTCATCTTTTCTGGGGCTGCCCTATTCCTACCTTAGGTGTGGATGGCCTCCAACCAAGAAGAGCTGCCAAGATGGCCAGGGAATGAGAAAGGCAAGCAATGATCCTTAATCATTTTAGACTAATAGAGCTCCTGAGAATTTATGTAGAGCATCTCCCCAGAGAGGTGTGTGTGTGTGTGTGTGTGTGTGTGTGTAAGCTTGGATTCCCTTTCTGAGGCCTCAGAACCCTGCGCTGTGTCTTTCATGAGGTCCTTTCCTCTGGAAAGGGCTGACATTCCTGTGATTCGCTCATTCAAACAATAGGAGGATGACAACAAGAGGACAGCTCAACTTACTTGGGTGTGTCTTCTGATACTTGAACCTTTTTTTTTTTTTTTTTTTTTACTTGAACCTTTTTGAAACTCTTGCCCACTAAATACACCTGAGGGAAGCTGGGGTGGAAGGTAGAAGGAGGAGGTTTAAAGATGGCCACTGGGGCTGTAGAGCTCCCAAGAGCCTTCTTGAAAAATCTATTCTAAATTAGGGGGGATGAATGGTAAAATCTTCCTTGTTATGATTACTATTTTTTTCTTTCAAGCTCAGAATTTCCATCTGTGTTGCGAACAAAACCTGCTCGGGATACCAGGTGTAAATAACCACTAACACACACACTTTTTTTCTTTTGTTTTGTTTTTCCCTGTAACGTGATGCAGTGTCTTAATGAGATGTAGTGCCATGCATTTGGCAAAGAGGAAGGCCGTCCTTCTTTTCAGAGGTCCCTAAGCACGAGTGAGGCTGCTTGGGTGATAAAGGGAAGTGTGTCATGATAATGGCAGCTACCGATGGTCACTTGGGCACCAGGAACAGCACAAAGTATTTCACAACTCTTACCTCACAAAAGCTTGCACGGTTGCCATTGGTGTCTCCCTTCTTTTTCCAGGTGAGGAAATTAGGACTTGGGGAGATCAAACAACTTACCTAATCCAGGGGCTGATGGGTCCTAGAACCAGGCCTTCCATGTCACCTTGGCCCACTGTAAGCCTCTGCTCTCAGCCAGCTCCCGTGAAGCTGAAAGGATTCTGGCTTCCCGGAGACAGCAACAGCTTTCTCCAGAGTCTCCTGAATTGGCAAGTAAATAACTGGGATTACAGCAGACAGTACATATCTTATATAATCAGGCAAAAAGGGGAAGTAAATCTGGTGGCCTTGAGGAGGCCACTGGAAGCAGAGATGTGAGCTGCTCCTGCCCATAGGCGATTGTGATGGGGACACCCGTCTGAGGTCAGCCACCTGGGGCAGGGGCTGCTGGGGACAGTGGGGAGATGCATGGGCCCAGATGAGGAGGGGTCAGGGCTGGAACCTGGGGAGGTCTTGCTGCTACCTGCTCCAGGAAGTAGCGGGCTGTGTCTGTGTGCCCAGGCTCACATCTCTGAAGCAACCCTGACTGGAAGCAGGAGGCCTAGATGCAATCGCGCCCCCATTTGCTGTGTGCAGCCCTTGGGGGCTCCCGTTGTGTCCTTGTGTTTGCTCCTCTGCCTCGATCTCCATGTCTGAGTCTCAGATTGGCGACCTGCCCGGGACAACAGCCCCTCACTAGGACGTATAATGCTAGGGATGAAATCATGTGTTGAGCTATGATTTGTATGAGATGACGTCTAGAATCGGTGTGGATGAGCACGGGGGTCAGGACGAGATTGCCTTGGTTTGAATCCTGTTTCTGCAGCTTAGCAGCTGGGGGACTTGGGAGATGTCTTAATCTCTGTGACTCCATCTCCTCAGTGTATGATGGAAATAATAGTACCAACAGCCTTATAGTGTTGTTCAGAATTTAAATTCATAAGGTCCTTTAAGCAGTTACTGGCACGTACTGATCGCTGGACACCTGTTAGCCTGTAATATTATTAAGCAATCCCATAAGCCAAGCACCTCACACACATTATCCAATCTGTTCACTTCCTGATGGAGTGCCTTTTGTTAGCCAGGTTTTACAGGTGAGGAAACTAATCTCAGCAAAGCTAAAAAAAAACTTGCTAGAGTCACAGAGATAGAACTCGAACCCAGATCTCATGATTCAAAAGCCACGGGCCTTTACTGCCTTCTTTCCTCAGGAGTCTTGCTCTGGACCTCCAGCCACGCGCTGGTCCCCTTCTTACTCTCAGCTCACCTGGTCCTTGACAGATGGCCATCTGCAGGCCCAAGTGAGGCCACCCCACAGTCCCCGAGGCTTGGCTAACCCGAGACTCTTCCTGGGGACGCCTTCCTCCTGCTTTGGCCCACCCTGTGGTGGGACGTTTGGCCTGACAGAACCATCCCTTATGTCTGTCTCAGCTCAGGAAATGGTTCTCAACTCCAAACCCCTCCTGCTTTGCTTTTTCTTATTTAAATAACCAGAACACAAGCCAGTGTCTCTGAGACCCCTGAATGCAGAGAGCTCTGCATTTCTCTTGCATTTGTATGTTTGAGTCATTAACTTGTTTGTAAGCCTCTTGATGGCAGGGGCCATGTCTTCCATCAGTGCTTCTCAAACTTGAATGAAGCACGCAGTTCCCCTGGGGAGCTTATTAAAACACAGTCTGTAGTTGAATAAGACGGGGTGGGGAGGAGTCCAGGACGCTGCAGTCTCCCCAGCTCCTCCGTGATGCCACTGCTACTGGTCCAGTGATCATGCTTTCAGCAACAAGGTTTTACCATTCTATCATCTTACATTTAAAAGATTTTATTTATTTATTTATTTGTCAGAGAGAGAGAGAGAGAGAGAAAGCACAAGCAGGCAGAGGCAGAGAGAGAAGCAGGCTTCCCCCTGAGCAAGGAGCCTCACATGGGACTCGATCCCAGGATGTTGGGATCATGACCCGAACTGAAGGCAGCGGCTTAACCGACTGAACCCTCAAGGCGTCCCTCATCTTACATTTAAATGGTGCCTTTTCTTATGTCTTTCTAATAGACTAGATGCTCCTCGAAAGCCAGACTATTTCCTTTTGTTTTTTTTGTGTCCCCAGTGCCCAGCACACGTACTTCATGTTTATTGCATGTATAAATGGAAGCATGAATACATCATTTCTGCCCCAGGACGGGGGGCATGTACTGAGCATCTATAATGAATGAATGAATGAGTAGATGAACGTGTGTGTCCTTGATTCAAATCACCAGACAGTAGAGTGATAAATCCGAAAATTTTGCTTCTGTAATGTAGAGCTAGGGCAGAAGGAGGGGAGGAAGTGAGAGAAAAGAAGCCATCAGACAGCTCAGGCTGAGGCCCCACATAAAGCTGTCACGTTAACACTGGAAACACAGCAGGTTCATCCTGCTTGCTCCCAAGGGCAAAGTGCTTTTGCTTTGTGTCACAGCAAAGGATTAGGAAAGCTATAAGCTATTTCTGGGCCTTCTACACAAGGACTGTTCCACATGCGTTCCTCCTTTCCTGGGCTCCATGCTCCATATTTTTTTAAATGAACACACACCCAGAGACACACATGTGCACACACATACACACTCTCAGACAGAAGCCACGGGTTTGAATTCCCATTGGCCTCTGCACACTAAATTGCCAGAGCTGAGGGAAATTTGGAGCAGCTTTGCAGATTGTGCCAGAAATGATGTGGAACCTGGAGGAGCCTCCAGAGAAAGGTAGGCATCTCAGAGGGGAATGATCTGATCTCTCAGACACTCTGGATTTGCTAGAAGCAAAAATACAGCGTTCTTTCTTGGTCTCATCTTCCAGGCATTGCCTTCGTTAAGCTTTGCATTAGCCTTCCCAACTGAAAAAAGGAGGAAGAAATTGGAGCAAGGAAGAAGAAATTCTTGCTCATGTATTTTTCAGGTGCTCCTGTTGTCCTTTCTCCTGGTCACTCAGATGAACACAGTCCTGTGTGTGTGTGTCACGAGTCTGTAGAACTTCACCCTACGGCCATCAGAGTTGGCCGGGATTAAAGACACTAACCATGTTTGTTGAACAGCTACTATGGACCCAAGTACAAATGTCTTTATTACTTGTGCTGCCTTGAATCCTCTCCAGAAGGAGATCCTGTTATAGCCCTTCTACAGATGAAGGCACAGATTCAGGTGGGTGAAGTAATACACTCAAGGTCACAGTTAGTTGTGGTTCTGCAGCTGAGTTCACACAGTCAGTTGGGGGCATGAATTAGATCTTCTTATTTCAAATCACTAAACATTGCATCCCATTGGTCTGCCTTTCAATCTCTGGATTGAAGCTAGGCATAAGAAGTTTCAGCCTAGAAGCATTTTGGGGCCAGGGTAAAAGCAATGAAGACATAAGAGTTTCAAGGAGCTGCCTTAAACCCTTTGCTTTTCATCCTCAATAACTTCGGCAAATATAATAAATATCCAGCACCCAAGAAGCAGTATTTGCATCAGTAATTCAGAAATCCGCATGATTAAAGATGAAATAACTAGTCCCTAAAGTATCTTAAAACAAAGCCGGTGATCGAATGTCAGATATTTAAATACCTACGAGACTTCACAACCAGGTCCTCAGTCTTTTTGTATTTTAGTGACTTACATATCCAAATTTTGTAACAGTGAATTCCAAAGGAACGTTCACATTTGTTAATTTCACTGGACTTTGAAGGGGTTTAACAACTGTACCATCACTGGGAGGCTGGGAATGATGAATTAGGAAGGTATTTCTTATTTCTGACTGGGTTTAAATAGAGAGTTCATTAAGTAGGGATCTTGCTACAATCTCTTGTCTGTAAATTCTGTTTCAGAGCTCTCACATAAACAGCAGCATTTTTACACATCTGTGGCGTCGTGATAACTGACATGCTCTGTGGTGATGTTTACAGCCCCGTTAAGATCCTCAAAGTGCTTCTAAATCATCAAAGGGAGATTAAATTATGTTGAGCATAGTTTTATTATTCAGGGCATCTTATTAAATTCAGACTCCAGAAAGGATGACTCATTTGTAGGTTATGCATTAAACTCAGTGTGCAGCTATCTGGAAGGCCCTCCCCCACACCTCCCCCGGCCTGGTCCCCCTTCTCTGATCAGGAAAAACAACAGGTCTCGGAGCCCCAAAGCATTCCACAAAACCTTCCACAGTATTCTAGGGAAAACTGATTATTTTCCCAATCAGCGGTCATTCTAAATTGAGATTTTCATCCTTTTCATGTGGGTTCATCAGTACACAACGGGTGGTTCCCTCCAACTGGATGTTGACTGCTCTTGAAGGCAGAGGCAAGTACTATGCTGTCATTTGCCACATCAGAATAGTAACTGGGATGGCCGATTTTCCAGACACACTGTATGTCCGTGCCATGTACATGCCCTAGAGAATGACACTCAGACCATGGATATTGAGAGAGCAGAGGAGTCACCCCGAGGAAAATAAGAAATGTTTAAATGGCTATAAATTAACTCTGTGGTCTACAATTCAGGAGAATATGCAAATCGGCCTTGGATGGCTCATGGGTGCCACCTGACTCTGCCCCAACACCAGGCATAGATCTTGTGGAGGTTTACTCCAGTTGGACTTGTCCTTTTCCTCTGTGATTCCAAGGGTTGTCTTCCTCTTCTCCTCCTCGGTGCCTCTCCCTACACCCCTGCAACCGCAGACCTCACTGACTCAGCAGCCTCTGCCAGGCCACTCTTGCCTGCCCGTGGCAGGTCCTGGGCAGTTGAAGAGATGATGGCAGAAGGGCTGGGAGGACACAGGGAACCCCTGTACCCCCACTCACTATTCCAGCCCCACCTCGCAGGCCCTGAGCCCCTCTGGTGCGATAAAGCATGTGTGGTGCCTGTCCGGTGCCCAGCACATTATCGGTGCCCGGCGAATGCTGTTGAATGAATGAATGAATGTATGAGAGCAAATGAACTCCTCAAATGGTAATTCACCTTTCTCCCTCCTTCTCTTTTGCTTCCTTTTTTAAGTGCCTTTTGGCTGTTGGCCAATTAGGACAAAAAGGAATGGGAACATTTCTCTCCCTGCTGATAAGGAACACTAGGGCCATTCTCTTTTGGGTGCCCCATCTCTCCTATTCTCGATGGGCACTGTCCAGCTCAGGTGAGGATGAGGGCAGGAGAGGAACCACAGAAGGACCATACACGATCCCTGGTCTGCATTATCTTCCACAGTTTGTTACCTTGTCATTTCTGCTGGTCCCCACCCCTTACCCCGGACTCCAGCCCTCCTCACCCTACTCCTGAGTGTCAACACCTGCACACCCTTCCCTCCCCTGGGAGGGCAGCTACCCTGCATCCCCTTCTCCACCCCAGGATGAGCCCTCTGGCCATCCCCAGTGCCTCTGGCATGGGAAACGGAGACTATATTAAAAGCCTGGTGAAATACAAGGCAGGAAGCATTTCAGAGGCTCCATCAGGGGTCAGGTTCTAAAAGCTCTCGAAATCAGGTCTGACAATCCCAGGAAAAAAGATAATGATACAGATTTCTAAGAAACCAAGCTGGGAGACAGATAAGCTGAAGCTGTGTTTTTCTGCCTTGGGGGTAGACACTCTCCCATGTACTCACTCGCAAACCATGCCCCACCGGGTCTCGTGGGCCAGCCCCTCCGAGTGGGCTATGGGAAGTGGGATGGGGTGGGAGGCTGAGAGGACCGCACGATTGCAGCTCCCTACAGCGGAGATCCCTCCAAGGCTGTGATTTTCTTGTCAGGAACTGGACAGACAACAAGCCGGAAAGAAACACTCGAGCTGTCTCTCCCTGTGACTAGATGCAAGGAGCTAACACATGGCAGCACAGCAAAGGCGGTCCGTGCTGTCAGCCGGGGCAGCCGTTCACTCTGTGCAGATGCACGTAGCTGTTCCTGTCAATGGGGAACCAGGTCTGTGTCGAAGAGGGATTATGTGTGGCAGGTGCACCCTCCTGCTTGCTGGAAGCTACTCCACCTGCTGTGTCCACGTGCTCTGTGAGCTTGGGTGTGGATGGGAAATTAGCCATCTTCTTGAGGGAAGCTGATCTGTGTCTTCTTTATTAACAAAGCAGGTAGAAACACTACTTGGAAAATTTGTAGAATAGGGGGAGGAAGCTGGCATGCTGGACGACAGAGTCAAAATGCGAAAAAGTACTCCCCAGGCTGGAATAATGTATGAAAACCAAGGAGGCTAAATTGAATAGGGTCATGGGAAGAAGTCCAATATTAGTGTGTCTTTTTTTTTTTTCTTCATTGCGCAAAGCCCAGGATTACGGAGATATGAATTAGTTCATAGGAATATTGGTTGATTGTGTAATCTCTGGAGGGGCTGGGATCTTGTCTTGGGATTAAAGAAGGGAAGAAGGCAGGAGAAAAAAAGGAAAATGTCAGACCCACCAGTTTGGCAGGATGACTGAAGACCCAGTTTATCTCACTCGAGTGTAATTCTTCTTCAATCTGGAGAGACACAGAGCTCTTATTGCTTCGAATTAACTCTTATAGCCCAAAAGATAGATGGTACTGGCCATCATATTGTGAGGACTGCCCCTGAGAGCCAAGCATTGGGGCCAGGCCACCCCAAAGACCACAGCCGCCTTCGGGTTGTGTCCCGATCTCTCATCCGACTAGGGAGAGGATTTATTTATATGGCACAAAATATGACTGACTGCCTGCATAGGACACATTTTAGGGGACTTCCCTCATGAGATCTGTGGATGTGACAGGTGCCTGTCCAGGACATCCCCTTCTCGACCTAGATAGAGGGGGTATATTACATTTGCAATTATCTCTGCTTTTTTCATAGATACGTGGAACTGACCAACTACTGCGATTATAAAGATTATAGGGAAACTATACTGAGCAAACCAATGATGTTCTTTGTTAATGTACTGCCCAAAAAAGACACCTCAAAAGGTATGTATATAAATATTTTTGGTTGGGTTCTGCCTCTTGGGGCTGTGGGCTGTGTCACACTAATGAGGTAGAAGTTGTGTATGGACTAAGCAGGTGAGTGTCAGCCGTGATAAAGGCTGGAGCGAGAAGCAGTCTGGAGTGTTAGACCATCGAAAGCACGGCACAAGACTGCAGAACCTCTAAGTGATCTGAGGGCAGAAGCCATCTGTCTCCGTGTTTTGTCTTAACTTCCTGTCTAGGCAGGAAGTGCTATCGGTTCCGAGGCTTCAGGGTTTGAAAAAATGGCTGGGATGGTAGTGATGATCTGTAATATCGTGCATCACATACCAAATGCTTGCACATGTGAGCTATGTGCTTGTGTCACTAATTGACATAAGAGGGAACATCCAAATGGGAACACTTTTGAGCATAAAAGTAGGTACTCTTAATTATGTTGGGACTGAGGTATAAACATGCACTGACCCAGGGGAACCAGGATGCTTAGTCATCCTACCTATGAGGCGCTTATGCCCATTTTATAGATAAGGAAACTAAGGTAAAGAAATAAATAGCAATTGTAGATGCTTTTATGTTCTATGCTATGGCCTTCAAATTTCAATTTTAGGGGTATCTCTTTATTGTTTCTTCTAAGAAATCAGATTAACTGCCAACAACTCTTAACTCTAGCTCCAATATGAAAATATCTGTTTTCTCTTCTTCTTGCTCAGTGTTATGTGGAGAAAGTCAGGAGCATTGTGCTCTGTGATCGAGGCAGAATTTCTTAATTCTCCTTCTAACTAGCATTCTTAAACAGAGTCCAAGGTAATAAGAAATGATCTACAAATTCCAAATAGACTTTCTCAAACATTCATTCTCATTCAGATTCGTGGAGCTGATTCTCTGTTCATTTCATTCAGAGTCATTCAGATTCTCTACTCACTTGATGATTCAGTCACAATGCTCTCTCAGCAGGAGGGGCTGGGAACAGAACACAAGGTAACAAGCCACGCTTGTTAGAGCATCTGAGCCCCTGATGTTCTTTGGCTTGATGATGACCGGAAACTCCGAGAGTTCTCCAGGAATGTAATTCACAGACATATCAAGTACACCTCCCGCCTGGATCTCGCAGGAGGAATCTTAAGAAAGATTAAGAGACCTCTCCATTTTAGCATTTTAATGAAAGTGCAGGGAATGGTACAGGAGGTATTTGTGGATTTGCAAGTGGCATACAAAAGGTACAGAGTTGTATTACAGCTCTCGTGGAAGGAGGTACAGAAACCCAGTGCTGTGTAATTGTGAGGAAAGCCATGAACTAATAAGCTTCTATGATACAGAAGCTTAAGATGGTCAAGTTTAAATTATGAAAATTACAAGTAAGGTAACATGTCTAACCTTGCTGCTAAACTGCACTTTTGTGCAAAGTAGAGAAAAGCCACCAGTGGCTCAACACAATTTACTAATCCTTTGCAGAAGTTTGTCGTAACAACTATACAAATAGACAATGTCTAAGAACGTCAGTGGCATCCTCCTGCATTGTGCAGTGCACAACCTGACAACCAGTACAATTGTGAAGTGTGGTAGCCCTTAGTATCTAATGAACCTAAAGATCTTAGTTTGGTTTGTGTGAAAGTTAATTCGAGGTATCAAATAGCTTGCTTGCTTTGTTTATTTCTGATCTCAAAGAGGACATATTTAAAGTGCCTCCCCCCAAAAATGGTAATTTGAGAGAAAGGAAACAGGGGTAGAAAAAATAAGATGAATAGTGCAAAAGTTAGCTCAAAATATATTCCTCAGGAATGCAAGACTCATTATTGGTGGACCACAGGTCTGGTTCTCAAATCCACGGCAAAATGTTCAGTTCTCAAAATCACATAATAGCTGGTCCACGGCCTTTAAGCAGAGAGTGACCATCTATGTTACATGTCTGTCTAGAAAAAAAAAAAAAACGCTTGACTAATAAAGGCCATGAAGCTTGATTCTGGGGACTGGGAAAGTTAAGAAACTGTTGGTTTGTAATACTTCAAATTTTCCTCATGAGCAAGCAACCTTCCCTTTGCTTAGATTGTATAGAATCAGATAGAATTAGAAATAAGGAATTAAAAAAAAGAAAAAAAATCAAAACACAACCATCAAGAACAAAACAGCTGTCTGCTAAGGCAGTGATGTGGTATTATTTAAACAATAGAAAGGACTTCTGCAGGGGACTGTGTTGGGTTGGGGTGTGGAGGGGACTCAAGTCTCAGATTGTCTTGATTCTTCAAACCCTAGACTAGCCCTTTGCATGCCAGGTCTTGGGGGAAGGATGGGGAGAGATGGGTGATAGGGGGAGAAGGCATGGAGCAGTCTCCTTCTTTGGACTTGGCTGATGTTCTGCTTTGCACATCAGGAAATATTGGTGAAAACCAAGTCTGTTTAATTGTCCGGCAAGGCTGTTATGACTTTAGCCCTCCGCGCTGGACACACGCCCTGGGACTCTGTTCTCGTCTGTGATCATTAGGGAGACAAAGTTGCAGTTAGGGGAGCTGATTTTCTAACTGGCTGTTACAGTTTCCTGAAGCTTCCTTCACGTCTACAAAATTCTTAGGAACATTCGTAGAAATCTGGTTAGGCTTTGCAGTGAGGGTCTGAGGGAGCCTCGAGGGAAGTTACAAATGAATAAAATATCCCAATAAGGTGGGAATCACTTGCTGTATCGAATGCTAAGAAGTATGTTTATATCACCAATGCACACTTCTATTTGAATTCTGCTTCCTAATTTCTAGAAAGAACATACGCATTTCTTGTGAACACAAGGCACCCCAAAATAAGAAGACAGATAGAGCAAGGAATGGACATGGTAATCTCCTCAGTGATTGGAGAAAGCTACCAGCTTCAGGTAAGCCTTGGTCAGTCTGAACCCAGGGCTGCTAACCACATAGAAAGGGGTCTGTGCAGTTCATACAAGGCCTAGTCCCTAGAGCTTAATTATAACCAGACTCATAGGTTTTCTATTGTTTCGTTATCATTACCAATAAAATGAGCTTGGTTTCTGGCAACTGATCTAGAAATAATAAATGTCAATTTGACCACATAGTTCAAGGGCTTCAGATGACTGGGATGCAAATGCCAAGGTCTGTTTTTTTTTTTAAGATTTTATTTATTTATTAGTTAGAGAGAGAGAGAGAGCACAGGCAGACAGAGAGGCAGGCAGAGGCAGAGGGAGAAGCAGGCTCCCTGCCGAGCAAGGAGCCCAATGTGGGGCTCGATCCCAGGACGCTGGAATCATGACCTGAGCCGAAGGCAGCCGCTTAACCAACTGAGCCACCCAGGCGTCCCTTCAAGGTCTATTTTAAAAAACAAAAGCCAGCCGTTTAAATATATCTGTCATAATGGAAAAGAAATAAGGGGTGTGGTATCTTGGATATTTGGGCCGTTGCTAATTCAGTGGTATAATTCTATAGTAATATATAATTCTGTAATACAACATTATAGTTATATCCATGACATTAATTAAATGCTTCTCTCTCTTTCAGTTTGACTTTCAAGAGGCAGTAAAAAATTTTTTCCCTCCAGGAAATGAGGTGGTTAACGGAGAAAATTTGAGCTTTGTATATGAATTCAAAGCTGATGCATTATTTGATTTCTTCTATTGGTTTGGGCTCAGCAATTCCACTGTAAAGGTGAAAGGAAAAGTTCTGAATCTGTCAAGTACAAGTCCAGAAAAGAAGGAGACAATTAAATTATTTCTGGAAAAAATGAGTGAACCTTTAATCCGAAGGAGCAGTTTCTCTGACCGAAAATTCAGTGTAACTTCCAGAGGTATGTTAAAAATTCTCAAGTAACTGAGGAAGGTAGTTAAAAAAAAGGGAAGAATAATATCATGGGAGTGGAGAGTCAATTAGCTAAAAAAGAAAGGCCTTTTGATAAAGGGGGAACAGAATATCACATAATTCAGAAAGTAAGAAGTGAGAAATATTTCTTACCAAGAAGAAATACAATGACTTGTCTTTTTAGCCTCCTTAAAGTTTTCTGACATGGCAGTTAGAGTGTGCAGCATACCCAGAATGTAATTTAAAAATATACTATTCACTTGAATATTAGCACTGCTCATTTAAATATTAACAATAATTTAAATATTAGGAAAAATGATGCTTTCCTGATGTGCACATTCAAGGCAACACATGGTGTCAGCTGAGGGAAGACTGTACGTGATCAAGATATCTATCTTTAAAAATATTTGAAAGGGTTCTCCAGAATTTATAAGATCAGAGAAGAACAAATCTTGAGAATGCTTAACCTAACAGATTTTAATCTATATTTGAAAATCCAGTGCCTCCTCCCTAGGAGCTGGTGAGACTTTTCAGTCTACTTTTGGCTAAGGCAGATGACATCCATCAAGTCTTGTCTGGATTTGTCTTCTGCTGAGCCCATTCTCCTGTCCCACACTAGTCTGTGCTGGAAAGCAACTTTCTTGAACCAGGACTCTTGCAGCTAAATGCAAGAAGAAAAGACACAAAGACAAGCAAAATCATACCCATCTCTATGAGGTTGCAGTTTAAAAAATGTTCAGATGTAAAAAAACCAGAGTCTTTATTAATTACATTTAATGAAAGTTGCTTTCTTCCAACGTTTATAGCAAAAATGTTTACTTCTAAGTATTTCTTATCCTGGAAGGAGGATCCGCCCCCCCCCCCCCCCCCCCCCCCCGCAACTCCCATGCATGCGCACATGCTCTCCCTTACCCTCCTACTCCTTCTTCCTCTTTCTCCTCTTCCCCCTGGCCCCTCTGTCTCTCTCTCCTTCTTCCTCCTTCGTTGTGCACCACGGGTGGCCCAGCCCAGATGCATTTGCTGCCCTGGCAAGCAAGGCCTGGCCTCTACTGGCTCTCTGCCCTGGTGAATCAGACCAGCTCTGTCCACTTGGCCAAAACGGACCTTGGTCCTAGGTGACTAGGCCCCAGTTGTAGGCCTTTTGTCACAAGTGAGCAAACTCTCTGCACGTCTACTCTGGCCTGTGGAAAAGCACATGGTCCATATCCATCTGGTAGACAAACAGCCAGAAAAAACTGTTCATTTTTCTGAGTTTTTCCGGGGAAGTCAGGAGTCTTCACTAATCATTGAAATGGTGACGTTGTATGCTGTATGAGTTTTAAGGCACTGTTGTTTTTTGATGTTGCCGTTTTTCCAGTGATGATAGTCATGTGCCGTGTTACTCTTCTCAGGTTCAATAGATGAAGTTTTCAACTGCAATCTGTCACCTAGATCATCGCTGACGGAGGCCCTTTTGGCAGAATTGCCATTTCCGAGCGTTCTGGAATCAGAAGAGACACCCGACCAGTTTATCTGACTGGATTGAACGTGTTGTGGTCGCTGCTACCCGCCGGGCCTGTGCAAGGACAGAAGGCTGAGGGGAGGCGAGAGGCAATGGGAGGCGGACACTTCCACCTGCTTGTCCACCCCTCTGCTCCCACAGAAGGCCCCTGCCTTCCATTTCCTGGGCGATGCCCTGGCAGGCCGGATGCAGCTGACTTCAGAAAAGGAGGGCTTTGGCCCCATGGCCTGAAGGGCTGTCCTCTCCTTTTAACACTTCTCCAAAAGGGCAGAGGGAGCAGCAGAGTCCCACCACCCTGAATGCTTTGCTTAGTGTCCCGGCTTCCTGGGAGCTCCCCTGGTGGCCTTTGAGTGTTAACTCTCCATACTGCGTAAATCAGTCCCTCTGCTTGGGACCCCTTGTCTGAACCCAAACCCAGCAAGCGGGTGGTTAGCAGTGCTATTATCTTGCCAACGTGGCTGGCAAAAAGCCTAGGACATCTTTCACTGGAAGACAAAGAAGTTTCTCATCCTTAGGAGGAACATTCTAGGTAAGGGGTGCCCAAGGATTGGCCAGGTTGAGAGGACCGCAACCTTGCCACCCACTGCCTGAAATTTGAGCTCCCTTGCCGGTCTCCATCTCTTTCATCAAAGTGGCCTGTGTAGAAAGAGGCCAGGTGATGTGGTATCAAACAGTGACAGGGGAAAGATAATGTACAGGGCAGCATCCTCTATTGGAAGCGCATTAAGTCACTTGGGTCCTTTAAATAAGCTTTTAGCTATCCTAACACTAAAAGCAAAATAGAAGAAAGCTATAACATTACCATAATACATTGTTACATCAATACATCTTTCATCTCATAGCTACAATTTAGTTCTTTAAAAAGAAAAAAATTCTATTTACATATAAAAACCTGCATGAAAGAATCACTACATATGCTTATAATGAGGAAGATTTATGGGCCCTGAGTATAATTTTTTCTATTCTTTTTAAACTTCCTGTATTATCCATTTTGATAGCTCTAATGACTGTCCCTTCATTTATATCGATATGTTGGGTATTCTATTTGTGCAATTAAAACTTTTCTTAGCATTCAACATGGAATCAATTACATTTGTGACCAAGTGTGTATGTATGTGTGATCTTTCCGTTGTGCTTTGCAGGTGGTATATTTGCCTTGTAACTTACTAAATGACAATAAGTATTGTGGTTTTCACAGCTACTTGCTCAAGAAGAGCTTTTTGAAGAAACAGTCTCTGAAGCATTTGGAGAAAAGAAAAAGAATTTGATACTGATCTTTCACAAAAGGGATAAAAGTTCCTTAGTAACAGGAGAGGCTAAACATTTGTTATTTAACTCAGTGCAAAATGAAGAATGTCCACAATAAAATAAGTTTTATACCAATGCAAACAAACCTTAGGTGGATATCAAATATTAAATACTTCCCAAAGGAAATAGGGAGTCTGTTCACAAAAGTTGAAAAAGGAGATTTTTTTTAAAGTAGCTTAACTGAGAAAAACCATCAATAATCACTCCAAGAATGGACTAAAGATCTGGAAGTTTCCTTTTATAATTAAAACCTTTTCTTTTCATCGAACTAAAAACAATTTTCATTGAATACATTCACTTATTCAGTATTCACTCAGCAGAGTTTTATGAGCCGCTTCTAAATGAAGATACCCTGTGCTAATGTGTTCATTAATGCATGTCACAAAGAAGGGCTATTGGGGATTCTTTAAAATTGGTGAAAAGTACACTGGGACAGATCTTTCTGGGTAAATGAGGCTTCCATCTGGGTATAAATGCGGCCTAATTCGGATTATTTCAGCAGTTCAAGGTCAATGGAAATCTGTAGGACAACAATGATCTAAGCAATTCATCCACTCATTCAAGCCATTCATTCATTCTGCATTCAGACTGAGCCCCTACTCTAAGCAGTGCCTGCAGGTGGGTGCTGGTACGTAAACATGTCTAAAGCACAGACCTTGCTTTCAAGGAGCCTCCAGTCTTAAAAGACAAGTGTGCAAGCTGAGAAGAGCAATTAAAATGAGTGCTACGAGAGAGGTTCAAAAAAGAGAACCTCGGGGCACCTGGGTGGCTCAATGAGTTAAAGCCTCCGCCTTCGGCTCAGGTCGTGATCCCAGGGTCCTGGGATCGAGCCCCGCATCAGGCTCTCTGCTCAGCCGGGAGCCTGCTTCCCCCCCCCACCCACCCCCCCCGTCTGCCTCTCTGCCTACTTGTGATCTCTGTCTGTCAAATAAATAAATAAAATCTTTAAAAAAATGATTAATTGATTAAAAAAGAGAACCTCTGAAACACTTGGGGATCCAGTTTTGGAGGTAAAATTAATGAAGTAAAGCTGTAAAACTTAGTTGTAAAACAAATATGTGAGGACAGACTTATCCAAGGGCTTGATTTGTTGAAGCTCTCAATACAAGAGTCACCTTGGAGGCTATTAATTTATTCCAACAAGAATGCAAATCCAGACACTATCTACAGAGTAAGGGAGGTTTTTTCTCATTACCTCATGGTTATAGTTTGATTTTTGGCTAAAGGATAACATTGCCCCACTTGATTGCCTACCTTAATTATCAGCTCGAATGTGAATGTCTTTTTACTGTTTCAAATCCCCAATCTATCTTCAAAGAGCCAAGTTATGCCCCTATTTAAGAAATTCAAAAGAAAATGCATCCAGTTCTGAAGGGAATTTCTAAAGAATTTCAAAAATGCTTTAAGCAATGGCAGTGTCATTAGAATAAATTATTACTTTGAAGAAGAGAACATTCATTTGGATGGGTAAATGCTGGTATAACAGATTTGAAAGGAGTGTTCACACTTGATATTCACTACTTGAATACACTTGAAAGGACCAGCAGTGTAAAGCATTAGTAATTACCCTGTGGCTGGCCTGGCCCACTTAACCTCTCAAAAGTTCAAAGAGGAAAACACAAGAACCGGGGAGGGCAGAGCTGGCCCAGGAGGGAGGAGCCGTTTATATTGGATTGACAAGATTTTGACAAAATCAACAGTCTGGACTTTCTGCCATGGCTTTATTTGGATAAAATGGGAGTAGGTTTGGCAAGGATCATATTAGAAGCAGGGCTTAGGATCTACCCCATTAGATTGGATTGTCCTAACAAAATAGAGAACATTAAGGAATTTTCTTTTCTGGATCTTTCAGTAAAAGGATAGCCATCATTCTTGACTGCTTAACAACAACCCCTCCGAGTGGCAGATAGGAATTCAATGACTTCAGAAAGATTTGGACATGTGATGGCTAATTTTATGTGTCAGTCTAGCTGGGCCATGGTGCTCAAACATTATTCTTGATATTTCTAGGAGAGTATTTTTGGATGAGACTAATATTTAAATTGTCAGGCTTTAGGTAAAGCAGAATTGCCCCCTACAATGTCAGTGCCCCTCTCCCATCAACTGAAGGCCTGAATAGAACAAAAGACCGACCTCCCCTGAGCAAGAGAAGATTCTGCACAGGTGGCCTTCAAACCTGAACTGCAATGTCCGCTCCGCCCTGAGCCCCCCACCTGTTGCCCTCCTTTGCAGCTTTTGGGCTTATCAGACTGTACAACTGTGTGAGCCAATTAGTTAAAATGAAATAAGTCTCTCTCTCTCTCTTTCTTTACACACACACACACACACACACACACACACACACACTCCATTGGTTTGTTTCTCTAGAAAACCCTGAATAATACGGACTCCATCACAAAAATTGAGAAAAGGTTTTACAAGTTAATGAATTAGCTAAAACAAAGGAGAAAAAGCATGAACATGAAGACACTTGAATAAAAGCATTGCCTATTCCCGAGTAGTAGAAAGACTTTTGCCAAAATGTCCTAAGCTGGAGAAACTTCACTCAGTATATCGATATCCAAAGTACTTGGGTAAACCTGGAGATCATCTGTGACCTCTCCCAGGCTTTTGGAAGCAGTCCCTGAATCTTTTACACATCCTTTGTTGGCTTGCTCTTTGAATTCTCCTATCAACTAATTTCCCGTTCTCCTTCTCATCTGGGAGACATCCTTGCCTGTTGTAGTTCCTGGAGCAGAGCCTCTCCAACTTGAATGTGCCTAGGAATCCCTTGGAAGTCTTGTTAAGCTGCACACTCTAATTCAGTAGGTCTGTGTTCTAACAAGTTCCTGGGTGACGCAGAGGTTCGTCCTAGCACCTGGCTATGGATCGGTCCATCTCAAACTTTTGTGAATCATCTAGGGATCTTGTCAGAAAAACAGAATCTCAGGCCTTGCCTGACTAACTGAGTCAGAATCCATGTCCCCAATATGCCCAGGTGTTGTGGGCACGCCTGCTTTGAGGAGGAGCACATCCGTCTTTTCCAGATCTCGGCCCCACTTGCTCTTTCCACAGGGCAGGCAAGCTCCCATCTCTCTCCATTTCTTACCCACTGCCTGTACACTTGGCTTCTCCTCTCTCGTTTGGGAACTGACTCTCTACCTGACCCACTCCCTCTCCTCCACCTGGAGACTTCCTTCTTCACAGCAAAAGCTGGGTGTTTCTATCCGTGCTGTCCCTTCCCGCTGCCACCCACCAGTCGCTACTCCTTCACGTCATGTTGCCTCTGCGTGTATATGTGTGTGTGTATGTACCCGGGAATTGGAAACAACCACTGAACATTTAGCCCATTCAATACAACTAATAACACAAATTATTATACAATGCATATTTTTATTATAATAGACAAATATACATATAATACATACACATGTATTATATACAAATGTACATATATGTATCATGAAGTATACATATATGTAATAAATAAATATACATATAATACAAATGTACATATCTGTATTATAATAATATAATTATACAAATTATTCAAATAATGATACAAATTATAGAAATAATTCTCAAATTATTTGTTGATCAATTTGAAACTCTGTAAAAGGCATATTAGTAACCTGCATGTCTTAATTTCTCAATGGTTAACTTTTTCTGGTAGGTGTTATGGATAATCTTGCTTCTCTTTCCCCTGGAAAAAGAGGCCGGGATTTATGTAAGCTTCTGACCTGGTCCCTTTGCTCTGTTGCTGCAGTTCTCTTGCACAGGGGAAGCCCAGCTTCCCAGCACAGCCAGCAAGGCCTTTGGCTCAGTGTTCCTCAGCATCCCCTGCACTCTTTCCAGTGTGGCAATCTCATGATGTCCCCTGCCTCCTGGGCCTTTGCTCTGCCTAGTGGCAGCTCTCCCTCTTCGCTTGATTGCCTCCTAGGCATCCTTGAGAACTCAGATCAGGCATTTCCTGTTCTAGAATGAACTCCCCAAGCTCCCAGAATATCCAGGGCATTTCCCTTAATATCATCCTACAGCTCGTTTTCAGTGCACAGGCAGTGTTTGTTGAGGGAAAGAAGGAAGGGGAAAAAAATCATCTTAATCATTGAAAGGGGTTGCCTCAAGCAACCCAAATTCAGAGGCAGGAATAGTGCTATAACGGTCATGATAAAATGGACTTGTACCAAAAATCCATTTTGAAGCAGGAATGAAAGACTATAAAAAGAATGAGGCTCAAAATAGGAATAAGACAAAAGAACAATACCTTAGGTTTATGTGGCTTTATAATTTATAAATTATTGTTAGCATTATTCTTCTTTACCGCCCGGCAAGGCAGGCACTGGTATACTCATTTTACAGATAAATTGGGGCCCAGGGAAGTATCTGCTGGATGCCAAAGGCCCCAGGTACAAAGTACAAAGAGATCTCCCAACTCCCGATTCGGTGTGTGGGCCACAATTTCGCAGCTTGCCTAAGAGAAGACAAATGTAAGATATTAATAAGAATTCACTTTTGAAGTTCTATAGACTCCCTGCTCTGTTTTAAAAAAATATTTTTCTTAAATTATGCTATGCTAATTAGCTCAGCCATTTTCAGACAGTAATCTGTTATTGGGTGTTATTTTCCTCATTCAGATGCCACTACTAAATCCTAATTTAGACTCATTCCTTTTAATAACACCCACAGAACTCTATACCTTCTATGTGTTGCACCACCATTCATTAGCTATAAAATTTGAGAGTCTAGAATGTGTTATATGTGTTCCATTATATGGATGGAACTCCTCTCAGAAAATTCTACTTTAGTTCTTAATTTTTAAGCAAAACCTTGCATAGGCACTCGGGATGTTTACTTAGATGCCTATTCTGTGTCCTTTGATAAACTCCTTTTTATAAACGTCACCTTCACCTATTGGTCCTACTTTCTCAAATAACCCCTTTGCAGAGAGGGAATAGTTGTAAATTCCTTTCTAAGTATGTTGCCAGCAGTCTCTAATGAGTACTTCCTCACTTTTCTTTGCACCCAGGTGGCTAATAGCTGTGTCCTAGCCTGGAAGCATTCAATTTTACTAAGTGCCTACTATGTGTAAGGTAGTTGCCAAGAATATGAAGATAAAAGGTCCTCCACATTCTGGGAAAACTGTAACACACAGGCAGGGGCCTGGAGAGACGCAGTTGAGTCTGTGGAGTCAGAACAATTACATTGTCCATCACAAAACGCAATGGTTCCTGCCAGAAACCTCTCCTGGTGAGGAGAAAGGTGTCACACGCCCATCCCTGCCCACTCTTGTTTCCTTCTTAATGCAAAGATCTATGGCAACTTTGGCCACAGTCACTTAAGTTGAAAGTTAGGAAGAGATGAAAATTCGCGATTGCAAATCTGACAATGCGACTTTCTCTTCAACCTACTCGTCTTTTTGCTTCTCTCCCCAGATAGACAAGACAATGCTCAGGAAAGCTCACTGTGAGCGAGGACTATAGGAATGCACGAAAGTAAGTATCCATATTACTGGGAACACATCTCTGCTTTCCGCACCCCCCCCCCCCCCCCCCCCCAACTCCCAGCCTGCTTGATGAAGCTCTTGCCCTACACCTCCAGCACCTGTCCGCCCCGCCCCCCCCAGCTGAGCTTCAGGAAGTGACCCGCGTCTCCATGGCGACGCGTCACAAAGCAACCACGCGCCGCGCGCCGCGCGCAGCACCTAGACCAGCAGCAGCAGCAGAGGGCACCGCCACGGCCTCTTTTGAGCACGAATGGCACAGCCTGGACCCGAGGCCGCGTGCCCCTCTCAGAAGGGCCACAAGATTCAGCCAAGTAAGGCTGCAGACCCTGCCGGCTTGCGGGGCAGGGGGGCGGACTTTTTCCTGGGAACGGGATACGCTAGAGCAAAGGCTGCTTTTGTCTGCAAGGGTGTTTGCCTCCCTCTTATGGGTGGGACTCAATTCATGGAGAGTCTTGGAGTCAGAATGAAATGTTCATGACCTTGTCCTTCTACAGCCTTCGCCCTCATTTCTGCAGATCCCCTCCCTAAACCATTCAGGTGTTTTTAAGCACCGTCCCGTCCCCCCCCCACCCCCCCCACCCCCCCGCAAGTGCCTAGGAGGAGATGTCAGAAAGGAGGGACTAGTGCCTTTCCAGGAGAATGAGGTCAAAGACAAAGAAGGTACAGAGGTCAGACGCTCTGAAAACAACAGACCCAGGGGAGACCTGACCCCCACGCAGGATCTAGGAATAGCACAGTAGGCAAGACCCCTTAGTGGATCTGCGGAGGCACCTTCCCCCCACCTGGTTGTAGCCGAGGCTGGGAACCTGGCATTCAGCTTCTACCTAACCTTTGTTGATTTCTCTTTCAATGGAATTTTGCATTTAACAGAGGCAGAGCTTTTTGTGCTAATTTCGCATGCAAATACAGCTGGTTTACAAAGTCAGCTTTTAGTGTCAGTGGAGGGAGAGCCATTCTAGCTGTGACGCTAGTGGCCTGATTACTGTGTAGTCAGCTCCGTTTCTGGTCTTTCTCATGGCAGTAATCACCCACCGCAGCCCTCTAGCTGGGTAATTGTGGTTCCCACAATTACTGGCTACAGAGCAGTTGGGAACAGTTCTGCAGCAAAGTCCCTAGAATTGTAGACCAGCCAGAAAGAACGAAATGCACATTTTCAGTCCATTCATCCCTTTGTAAAATTAAGGATAGAAAATGAAAATACTTAATTTGTACAAAATATATAGAAAACACTCTGTTTCTATATGATGACAAGGCGAAAAAGAGAGGCAGGGAGGAGAACTTCCTTCCCAGGATTTCCCCACTATATGCCTTTTGAATCTCTTCCTCTCTTTCCAGCCACCTGTCTTGGTTTCTTTCACTGCTTCCTTTCCCCCTTCTTGTCTGGGGAATGTGAGAGTCCTTCAAGATTTGTTCTACTTGACTTGTGACCTCCCTGTAGTGGTCATGTCCTACCAAGGGCTTCGAGTCTACTGAAATGTGCCATTGGATTTCTAATCTCTCTCACTCACTCCTAATTTTCGAACCAAAGTATCCAGCTGCCTACCAGACAGTTCCATTTGGATGTCACAGAAGGGCCTCGAACTAATATGTACAAAATGATACTCCTTGTCCTCCTAGACTTTGGAGGCCAGTTAGGAGGGTGCCTGCTGCTCAAGGGAGAAGGGAGGGCAGCTTCACTGACACCTCACTTTGATCAGCAAGGCTCATTGATTCTGCCCCAAAGATCCCCTTCCCGTGGGCAAGTTTAGCTCTTTCTGCCCAATCTTGGGGCTCCACCAGGCACTCTGTGCCACTCCGTCTTCCACTGCTAAAAGTGTCATGCTCCAAAAGGTGGGACTGAAGTGTCACTGCCTAGCTTTGGTCCAAAAATAAGGTGAGGTTGGCAATGATTACCATGGGCTACTTGCTATTGAACTATTACTAGATATGGGTTTGTAATTGCTGTTACTAGTTTGAAGGACTGCCATTAATAACCATGAATAGATGGCTTGGAACAAAGGAAATTTATTGTTTCATATTCTGGAGGCCAGAAGTCCCAAATCAAGGCATGGCTGCCTTCCCAACAGTAGCTCGGGGACAGAAGCCTTTCTTGCTTCTTGCAGCTTCTGGGGGCTGTCAGCCTTCTTGTGGGCTCCTCACTGCGTCTGGACCTCCACGGTCACATCGCCTACTCTTCTGTGTGAAATCTCCCTCTGCCTCTTATGAGGGCAGTGAAATGGCCTTTGGGGGCCCCGCTAATCCAGCACGATCTGCTCATCTCCAGATGTGTCTGCAAAGGCCCCTTTTCCTTATTTGGTACTATTCCCAGGTTCTGGGGTTTGGATGTGGATGCATCTTTTGGGTCCCCATTCAGCCTACTCTAAATGCTTGAATCCACCATCCCCTTTAATCCTCCCAACAGCAAGGCGGACTTAGAATTATCAGGGACTGTTCATACCTGCCCACCGGTTGGGCTATTGTGGAGGATAAAACAAGTTTCCATATGCAGAAATGCTCTGTAAAGTGTAATATAATATGCACAGGCTAGTTACTATTTTATAATATTTTCAAAACCTCATGGGGCACCTGGGTGGCTCAGTGGGTTAAAGCCTCTGCCTTCAGCTCAGGTCATGATCCCAGGGTCCTGGGATTGAGCCCCGCATCGGGCTCTCTGCTCAGCAGAGCGCCTGCTTCCCTTCCTCTCTCTCTGCTTGCCTCTCTGCCTACTTGTGATCTCTCTCTGTCAAATAAATAAATAAAATCTTAAAAAAAAAACAACCTCATAATACATTTTCATAATTGTGAATACCTCCAGGGGTGGTAAAGCGCCAGGGTAAAGCGGGGCAAGCCAGACCTCACAGACCTGTCTTCCCCTGCCTCGCTCACATTGGGCCACTCGCCAGGTCTCAGACTTTCACATCTCATGCCCCTTCCTCTGAAAAATGCTTCACTTCACGTCCTTCTGTGGTCCCTGTCCAACTCCTACTTTAAGTTCTGGCTCAGAAGCTACCTATTCTATGGAGTACCTCCAGGACCCACCCTCGATGCCTCTTCTCTCATCCCTCCAGAAAGAATTGCACCTTCTGTGGGAACTCCCATGGCACACGGCCCAACAGCATGTCTCTTAGCTTGTACTCACCGGAGAGTCACTGTCTCCTTACTCACCTGGGAGCTCCCCAAGGCCAGGACAGGATCTCTCTGTCCTAGGGCCCAGCAGGGGGCTTGGTCCATGGGAGGGGTTCAGGACTTGACTTAGAATGAACAGAAAATGAAAGAAGGTAGAAACAGGAAGACAGAATCCTGAGAGAGGTGGACACAGAGTTACAGGGGAAAACACCGAGGTACTTACTGAGAATGAATGCAAAAGCAGGCAGTGGCACATTCTGGGAATCGGTGTTTTAGAATATTATGATTATAGATTTTAAAGTTATTATTTCTGTTAATGAAGAGGATTAATTCTAATAACATTGTATTTCAGAAGCTGTGTCGGTGGAAGTAGGAAGCACAGACACAGAGCTGACATAAAGACTTTTAGTAAGAAAAGTCATTAAACAAAAATTATAGAAAGATATACCAGCAATTGTGGATATCATCATTCTAGCCATCCAAACGGGTTAGAATTAGGGAGACGGAAGCCCACTTGGTCTCAGGTCCTAGAGGCAGCTGGACATGGCTTCTCCTGCACCTGATGCCTTCTGGAATAGGATATTAGCAATAGGAGGCTGCCAGTCCCCCAGCCTGTCCTCAGGAAGGGGAAAGGTCTCAGATAGGGACACCTGGAGGTGGATCTGGCTTGCCCATGTGATTGATGGGGAGATGTTACCTGGATGCTGGGTTGCCGGGGTTTTTGAGGCCTGTTGTGGGCCGAGCAGGAAATTGGTCTGGCCTGGGTTAGTGCTGTTTGCTTTAGGAAGGAGAGAGTGAAATGATGTGTGGTCTCTGGGCAGAGGATCTTTCCTGAGCCTTCCAAGAGTTGCCCTCCGAGGTTCAAATCAGGTTAAGCAAGGGCTTCTTTGACGAGCAGCCCTGCCTCCCAATTTCTTCCCACTTATGTGTCCATACTTGGAATTCTCTGAACAAAGAACATTCAATTCTACAATTGGAACAAAATGCTTGAAAGCACGAAGTGACTCTCACTAAAGCAGCGGCGTCAGAGAAGAACGTCGTTTCTCGAGTGGGATCTGGGCAGGAACACCGGGAGTGTGTGTGAACAGCAGCACGGGGTGGAGCATGCGGGGGCTAGACTTTTGTTAGACGGGGGAAGCTTGTGGAGGTGAATCCCAACCAGAGAGAAGGCGGTGGGGAAACTGTCACGGAGGAGCAGGTCCAGTTGCCTGGCTGCCTGCAAGGACCTGTTATATCGGGAACAAGAGCTGGCTGGGAGATGGGGAGATGAGACAGAAAGAAACACACAGACAGCAAAATCTAAATGTTTGGTCAGAGCCCCATATGCTAGGCGGTGCATAGAGATTTTAGGATTCTTTGGGAACTGAATATATTCGAGAAGAATTCTTCATAGCAATTGTATTTAGGATGTACGAGTGGGAACAGCACAGACAATGAGGTGGCCATGGGAGTCTAGCAGAGAGAAGCTAGACCCCAGACAGCAGTGTATTCAGACATGAAGGGGGAAGGTTTCAACCCAGGTTCCAGTGAGTATGAACAGGTGGATTGCCCCTGTAGGAAGAATGAGAGAACAACTGAGTTAAATTTAAAATCTTTACTCCCAAGAAGTGGGGTGGCACTTTGTGGACAATGGGAGGTTGGGGCAGTTATATTCTGTTGTTGTGAGTGTGTGCCCCATGGTTAATTCTCTGTCTTTGTCTTTGTGGACCCAGTCCCCCACATTTGCCATAGGCGATTCTTACCCCCTGCCTCCTGGAAACGCGTCCTTCCTGTGGCCTTCAGGACACCACATACTCTTGCTGACTGCTGTCCTCTGCTGGCCTCCTCCTCTGAGTCCCCTTCTCCCCAACCTCTTGATGCTCCCATGGCAAAGGCTTCAGCCTTTGGACTGGTCTCCTCCAGCTCTCCTCGTCTCTTGATCCCCCCCACGCTCACCACTTTAATTCTCACCTGTGCTGTGGAATCCAGTGCCATCATGAGCAAGAATCCATTAGAGCTTCTCCTGATGAGGTGGAGGGCTTTCCCATATGACACCGTTCTGACAGAGAGAAGAAAAGGACACTTGATGAATTAGGAGCCCATTTTTGTAAAACAAGATGGTGAAAACTAAAACCCAATAAAAAAGTGTTTATAAATCTCTAGGTATTGTATCAACAGATGTTAAAGCATGGAAAGAAACCAGCACTGTTGTTCACATGGGGTGGGAGGAGGGCTGAGGAGGAGAGTGACAATGAACAGAGGGAGGAAGGAGAGAGGAGAACGTGCCTAGGATGAAATGGGACATGTGAACCTTGTGTAAAATCATGTCATGTGTGTATAGGTTTATCTACTACGATGCATGGGAAATTGGTCACTAAAGTCATAGTGGGCATCTTAAAGTGAAAGCACCTCAAAAAACTTTCTGTTTTATAGTTTTAGATGTTACTTGAACACTTTAAAAAAGCATATATGAGTTCTCAGGAAAAACAATGGACCTGTTTCTCTTTAGGGAGGAACTCAGATCATTCGATTGAGCTTTCCCCTTTCCTATAAGAGGCCACAAGTTGGTCTTTGTTCTTTTAGACTTTTAATCACTAACCAAAATTTTTTTTTCCTCTTGCAAAATTATTTTAATTACTAAAACAACATATAACGGGGGCACCTGGGTGGCTCAGTGGGTTAAAGCCTCTGCCTTCAGCTCAGGTCATGATCCCAGGGTCCTGGGATCGAGCGCTGCATCAGGCTGTCTGCTCAGCAGGGAGCCTGCTTCCTCCTCTCTCTCTGCCTACCACTCTGCCTACTTGTGATCTCTGTCTGTCAAATAAATGAATAAAAATCTTAAAAATATATATATAACGGAAATATTCTGATTTGCCACATTTCTAACTGTTTTGTCGTCCTTTTGGCAGGTGACGCCACCTGGGATTCCTATGCCACCACCATGAGGACCGCATACACACCCAAGACCGGAGCCGTGCCTGCTTTAATTCGGTAGCCGGATTTGTGTCAGGTTGATGTACACACCTTAAACTGTTCACCTGCATTCTATTATTCAGAGTCCAAAGCCAAGAGAAAGAGTAATCAGAGAAGGCTTATAAAAATGTCCACATGGAGAGCCTATTGCATGCACGGTGCTTCTCCAAGCACCAGATAGCCTCCTGCCTTAAGACAATATCCAGACCTCTTACAGGAGAACTAAGAAAAGGAACATATAGATCCTTCATAAAGTCACTGCAGGTCATGCTTTACAACAGAGCCAGTATATAGGTTAACAGAATTGTGCTACCTAAATATGGAGTATGAATAGAATCTATTACCTAGTATGTATTAGGCAGGCCGTGACTATTGAATGAATGGCTGAATGAAGAACTATTAGCACTTCTATCACCAACACTGCTCTGGGAAGCTGGATGGCCATAACCCACTCACCCTGACCTTCACTTCTTCACTTACTGCTTCCTCAAATGTCTTGCAGCTTCTCCATTACCACCTGAATTGTGAGTGGTGGGAATTTCTGTCCATCAGCTGCCTCTTTAAGCTTGTTATGGGTAAGTGAGAGTGGAATCAGGAAAGCCCTGCCATCATTCATTGCATCCACGGTGGGTGGGAAATCTGCATGGAGAAACTTCACCTGCCTGTGTGAACTGTTTCCAGTTAAGAGGATCTTTTCACTCCAAGAGTTTGAATTGTTGAGAAGTCAAATGGGCTATGGGCAAGACGTGGCTGAAGAGTCAGGCAGAAGTGGGTTTTAGCCTCTGCTCCCTGCTCCGCCCCTTATTATCTTTTCTACCTTTGGCAAGTAACAAGCCAACTATGGCTCAGTTTTATAGTTAGCGAAGTGGGCGTGATGATCCCTGCCTCAGGTGGTGGTTCTAAGGATGGAATGAAGGCACTAGAACAGTGACTAACATCAAGAAGTTACTCAAAAACTTTTGTTAATTTTTTCCCCAGCATAGTATCTGATAGACTTGCAAACACTACAGGCCTGCAAGACTCTTGATATCTGACTTCCTGGCTATCCCACTGAGTTACATTATGTCCTCTAACTGGGAGATTTATCATCTCATGGTAATGATCATGCCAGCTTCCCAGTCAGTAACAGTTGTCTCAAGAAGAAACATTTGGGATAAAAGCCAAAAACAAATGGGTACTAATGGAGTCTAGGTCAGTGGTCTTCAAATTTGCGTATTTTTTAAGTTCACGGAAAACTTTTCATTATAAATTAAAATGATTATGAAAGATGAATTGCATAGCCCATCCTAAACATTGACATTTTAAACTAAAACTATGAAGTCATTAAAAAAATATAGCCAATGGGTAACCTAAACACCTTAACTTACTGATACTTACTATGATCTTTTTAAAAATACAAACTCTTCTTCAATAGACCGTTTATTTCATTCCTTTTCCTTCTTGAGCTCTTATTCCACTCCACTTCCTGCATAGACTCTTATCCTGCTGTAATATATTTTGTGTTTGAAAGCAATTTATTGATCACTGCATTATACTTTGCTAAAACTATTTTAGTATATTAATTAAAATTAATTTTTAAACATGTTATGTGACCCTAAGTATTGAGTTATCATAATTATTTTTAGTACACAGTTGCTCAAAGCAATAAATATATTACAAATGTTAATAATTACTAACCACAAAAAGTAAGCTCTTTGGAATTGTAACTTAACGAGATAAATGTGACTGTTCTGTTTACAATTAATTTATGTATCCAGTTTTAAATGTTATTATTTTTGGAATGGAACTGTGTTCAGCATCAATTTTTTTCTACTTCTCCTGTTTATTTTTCAATTTATAGATGCTAGTGTTGAGCAAACTTGTTCATATAAATAAGTAGATGTGAATGAAAGGAGTTAAGTGTGGCATTGTCATTCAAGGCTTTGAACTCTGAGTTATATGCCAGAAATTATAAGGTGGTTTTTATGACTGAGCAGCTGACAACTTGGTTGGGTTAGTCTTTTGATTTTTATTGAAAGGAAATAATTAAATGATATGTCATCCAGTTATTGAGTTATTCCCTAACTCATTTTCAGAGAAGTATACTGAAAAAGCTACATCTTAACAAGTGACTATTAAATTACATCAGTTGTTCTTTCACTTGGGAGAAACTTGTTTAATATTTTTTTCCCAATTTTGTTGAGGAACAATTGACATGCATCACTATATAAGTTAAGACATACGATATGATGGTTTGATTTACATACATTGTGAAATGATTGCCACAATAGATTCAGCTAATACCCATCTTCTCTTATAGATACAAATGAAACATTTACTATGCATTTAATGAGAAAGAAAGTTCTACCTGTTGAAAATTAATTGGTCTGGCAAGCCAGCATGTACTGCCATGTGTCATTACATATTTTACAATATAGATAAAATGAGAAATGGCTATATTGGATTAAATATTTCATAATATGTTTGGGTTAAAAAAAAAAAGACAAGTACCCAATTGAATGATGGATACAAAAATCTGAAGGGAAAAAATAACACAATTTTTGTGTATCGGTTTTACCTAGTGAATCTTTCAAATTTGGTAATCTCAGAAAAGATCCCAGTTATGTTCAAAAGAATCAGCATTGCCATCCTGTACTACTTCACCTGTTCAGAGATACTCTTCTTTCTAGCTAATGACATGTCCTAGGGATTTTTTTTTTAACTGAAAAAATCTTTAACTTTAAATATGTGGGGAAAGAGTCATTTGAAGCACTCTATATTCTCTCCTCTCTTCTCAGAGGGTTCTCCTTAAAGAGGGCTGAACATTCTATAATGGTAAGGAAATGAAAAACTAGACATTACTCTTAGCCACAGAACTCTACAGTGTACCTAAATTCAGGACATCCCCACATGGATCACATGCCCTGGTTAGAGAAATGCACCCCCTCTGCCATCCCTTTTCCCCATGCCCTCCTCACCCTCTCAGATCTCAAAAGGCAAGCCCAAAGTAAGGGTATGGAATTTGAATGAAACTGAAGTCATCAAAGGCACATGAAGATTTTCCAAAGGCAACACAGCACAGGTAGCTTTAAGGGAGTTGATTTTCAGATCTCCATCTCTCAGTGTACTTTTTCTTAACATGCCTCTGCCTGAAAACAAACCTCCGTACCTACACAGGGGCTTTCTGTCCCCCATCTTTCTCCCTTCCTCGTGTCATGGTTAGATGTTACAACTTCACTTTCATTCAGGACCACAGTCCTACCTGAACCTACACATCTGAATGATAAGTAAAATAGTCCATCATCCAGATGTATCCCACTTTCCAGATGTTTGGTTTCTTAAAGACAGTACCTAGGCTGTCTTTAAAGAAACCCAGGCTTCTTTAAGTCCAACCCAGGCTTCTTTAAAGAAAAAGCCAATATTAAATATTTTAGACGTACACAAAAAAATATACAATAAATTCCTAGCCATTATCCACTTACAATAATCAACACATTGATACTTTTTATGTATACCTTCCACCCAGCCTTCCAGCTGGATAATGTTGAAGCAAATTCCAGGCATTATATCATTTTAATTCTAAATATTATTTTTATGTATCTCTAAAAGACAAGGGTGCCTTAAAAATATGCAACAATACCATTTTCTCAGCTCAAAAAGAAACAAATTCCTAGTATCAAATGGCCAATCAGCAATCAGATTTCCCCCAATGTCTCATAATTTTTAAAAAAGCAATGAGTCAGTTAGAAATTAAATCCAAGAAAGTTCTACACATTGCACTTGGTGATGGTTTTTTAACCTCCTTTAATCTATAGGTTCCCCTTCTTTATCTTTTCTGAGAATTTCTTTGTTGAAGAAACAGATCATTGTTTTGGATTTTTTTGATTTCACCCCCACTCTGTTGTTTAAAATGTTCCTCTTTTCATGTATTTCCTATAATCTACTATTTCAAAGACTTTGACTGATTCAAGCTGGGTATTTTGGCAAAAACACCGGATAAGTGTTGTATATGTCCATCCAGGGCACGTGTTAGCTGGTGGACCCTCTTCTTGGACTGTGAGTAGGAACTGGTGATCATTACCTGGATGCATAATTTCATTACAGCCTTGCAAACTAGTGGTATCCCAGTTCTTCTGTATCTTCCTTTTATTAACTGGAATACTTCCATAGAGAGAAACATTTCTTCACCAGGCATTTGATTACACTGAGGTACTGTTTATAGGGGAGGGTACCAGCTCTATAAAAAATTAGTTGAAAAAATTATTGAATTTCAGATGGATGTTCTTTTAAATTCCATTTTAGGCTTCCCATACCTTTGTGAAGAACTGTCCTAAGGCACAGGACAGTCCCTTTCTTTTCAAGGGAATTTGGAAATTAAGTTATTTCTGGCACCAAGTGTTGAACCAGGCAATCTTTAAAAAAAAAAAATGTAATAAGCAAAAGTATTTGACAGGTATACTGCTGTGAGATTTGGTATTTAATCCCTTATTCTGATTTCCACTATCTTTTCTCATAGCCAAAAAAGTATCAGAAGACTAGGATATACATATTCACTTAGTGACCCTATTCCCAATCAGACACAGTACAATGATGAGTATGTTTGGAAATCACATTCTCAAGAAGATTTGGTCAAAACTGGGACTTCAGGAGGAATCAGGAGACACAAATGTCACCCCAGTCAAGTAAGCTAATATCTACATATCTATTGAATTTAATACTGTATCAGTAATCCATAAGAATGAGAGTCTAAATATATCCCAGATCCTTCATCTGTAGTTATGGTCCTTCTTATACTATTTTTTGCCTACCTTCTCACATTTATTTCTAACCACTTCTCCCTTATCCTCCAAATTTTAAAAAGATTTTAAAAAGTTGAAATGAAATTCACAGGGCATAACATTAGCCATTTTAACATGAAGACTTCATTGACAATTAGTACATTCATAATGTTCTGTAACTACCACATTTATCTCATTCCAAAGCATTTCCATCATCCAAAAGGAAACCCCACACCCATTAAGAAATTACTTCCTGCTTCCCTCTTCCCTACCTCTGGCAGTTATCAACCTACTTTCTGTCTCTGTGGATGACCTACTCTGGATATTTTTTATGGGGAATCATGCAATGTTGACCCTTCGTGTTTGGCTTCTGTACATAGTATAATGTTTTCGATGTTCATCTACCCTATATCATCTATCAGTGTTTCATTCTTTTTTATGGTTCCCTTTTATGGTTGAATAATTCTCTATTGTATGTGTATACCACAGTTTGCTCATTCATTTTTCCATTGGTGGACATCTGGTTTGTTTCCATTCTTTGGTTATTGTCAGTAATGCTGGCACTCACAAGTATTTGTGTTTGGCATTATGTATTCTCAAACTCCCAGATCTTTGTCGTCTTCTTTACTTTATCTAGAATCCCTTCTCCTGTCCACCAAAGAAATGTATACATTCTTTAAGATGCAGCTTAAAGAGAGCTGTCTCTAATTCCCTTCTCCTCTAGATGGAAGTAGACTCTCTTCTGGGCACTATATACCCTTCTGCTACCGTAGAAAACAATGCTCAACTATAGTAAAGGATTTCATTTACTTGGCTTTGCCTTGGAACGCTGCCACATGGGTTGGAGCCACCGGGATGCATTCAATAGACACTAGGTGGTAGAGTGGGCAGGATTTGGTAACTGAAAAGATATAAAAGACAAGGACGAGGAAAGAATGAAGGATAATGTTCCCCTTTTTGGCTTGGATGGCTGGGTGTAAGCTGTTGCTGTTTGCTGAGCTGGAACGTGGGAAGGACCAGGTTGGGTGGGAAAGGGCATGGGAGAAATGTGAGTTCAGCTGAAGACATGTTGGTTGAAAATTTGTCCAACGAGCAGTTGCGTGTGCAGGTCTGGAGTCTGTGTGGGAGAGGAGAGCTGTAGATGTAGACTTGGGAATCATTAGGGACGCCTGGGTGGCTCAGTGGGTTAAGCTTCTGCCTTGGGCTCAGGTCATGATCCCAGGGTCCTGGGACCGAGCCCCACATCGGGCTCCCTGCTCAGCGGGGAGCCTGCTTCCCCCTCTCTCTCTGCCTGCCTCTCTGCCTACTTGTGATCTCTTTCTCTGTGTCAAATAAATAAATAAATCTTAAGAAAAAAAAAGACTTGGGAATCATTAGAACATACATACCCCACTTAACTTGGTTCTTCGTGGCACCCATTTATTTTAATGAATTTACCCCTTAAATATTTGCCTTGAGATTTTAAAACTAATGAAAAGCAGTTAGTTACAATATTATACTGTGTATACATACATACGCACACACATGCACACACAAGCATTTATTTTCCCTTTAGGTGTGTTGATGGCTCCCAGCCAAGGAAAGCTAGAGTGGTTGGGTGTCCTGTGCATTCTCAGGCAATGGGCAGTAGTGAGGCAGACGGCCCTGTACACTTTCAAACAATGAGGGTTCCATACCAGGCTGCAGCCACTCCAGCATGTGAATGCTCTTCCCTTCGACCTGGATTGAGGGCGTGCTGCATTGTTTACTCTGCTGAACCCTCTTGCTCTGCCATTTATTGTTTTTGTTGAATGGTTTTGACTGTGGCTCAGGGCGTGAACTAGGATGAGACTAGCACATGCTCCCTCTCTGCTAACAGACAAGATCTGCTTCTAAAGAACAGTTGTCCTGGGAGTTAAAATGTAGAGTGTGGTTGGGAGCTCCTTCCAGGAAAGGGTGGTGAGAAACAAGGGCCGGCTGATATATTGGTGGCAATAGGGATTCATCCAAGTGTGGGCTTTCAGGTGGAAAACAGGCTGGAGTGGGTGAGTGATGCCTCAGAGGACTAGCACTACCAGGATGAGGATATAGATGTGTGTGCCTGGTGAAGCCCTGGGGAATCCCTAGGTTTGAGGTACAGGGTGAAGAAAGAAGCTGTAAATTGAGACAAAGGAGTAGCCCCAGAGGGAAGCCTGAAAGATGTGGTACCTGAAATGCCTGGCAAAGGGATACAAGAGTGATCCATCATCATGTAACTTATCTCTGCTATCTGTGGAGTGTCCCACCAGAAGTCACTGGTGACTGCAAGTCCCATTTGGGATACTGGAAAAAAGCCAATTTAGCTGGGCTTACCAGTGACTGGGAGGGCAAAGTCTTCAGGCAGTGGATAGTTATGTGTACTAAATTTTTATTTACTTGTTTAAGCAACCAATATTTACTGAGTGTCTAGTATGTGCCAGACACTCTTCTGAGCCTGGGGCTTTAGCAGTGAACAAAACAGGAAAACACCCCTATCTTAGTGGAGCTTACACTTTAGTTGGGGAGATGACAACTGATGATAAATATAACACACAGGCAGACTGTAATGTGCCATAAAAGATTAGAAAGTGATAGTTTTATGAGAAAAAATGAAGAGAGTAAAGGGGATCCAGAGTGGAGTGGGTGGGGGAAGGGTTTGCAATTTTGGGTGGGATAATTTGGGGATGTGTCATTTAGAAGGTGACATTCACACTAAGACTTGAAGGAGGTGAGAGAGAAAGCCATGCTGATATCTGTGAGAGAACCTCTTTCTCTTTCAAAGGCAAAGGCTTAAGACAGGAGCATGTCTGGCGTTTAAGGAATTGGGAGGAAGTCCTTGTGGCTGGAGTGTGATGGATAAAGGAGAAGGAAGAGGAGGTGAGGACAGAAAACAAAGAGGAGGGGGGTTGGGAAGGGATGAGGGATAGAGGTGTTCTGAGTTGGGGGAAGTAAATTGTATAGAGCCCTATAGACCATTGCTCATGGACTGTGACTATGACTCTGAAACATATGAGGAGCCCCTACAGGATTTTGAGAAGGGGGTCACATGATTACGCTTTAACAGGATTGCCCTGGAGGAGAGTAGACTTTCAGAGAGTAGATGTGGAAGCTGAGATACTGGTTAGGAGGCAATCACAATAATCCACGAGATAAATGCTGATGGCTCAGTCTAGTCTGTTAGGAGTGGTTGGGAGAAATGGTCAAATTCTAAATATATTTCATAGGCAAATAAGGTTTTCTGATGTAAAGAATGTGGAATGGGAAGCAAAGAGATGGACCAAGAATGACTCCAGGGATTTAGGTCTAAACAGTGGCAAGGTTGGAGTGATCATTAACTGAAATGTAGAATATTCAAGACTGAGGGGGATGCTCAGGGGTTCAGGTGTGGGAATGTGGAGTTAGAGGTACCTAAGCTTCCAAGAGCACATCTACAGGAGGATGTTGGTATAGGGATCTGAGTTGAAGGAGAGGTCTAAGCTGAAGATAAATAAGAGTCTTTGTATGTGAAATAAAATGAGACTGGATGAGATCATTAAGCTAGAAAAGAGAAGAGGTTCAAGGACCAAACCTTGGAGCACTTCACTATTAAGAGGCCAGTGAAAGAAGCAGCAAAATGGACTGAAGAAGGGGCAGCCAGTTGTGAAGGAGAAAACCCAACAAAGTATGTTATACTGGAAGCCAAGTGAACAAAATGAAGAAAAAGGGCTGACCATTGTATGAAATGCTGCTGGCAGGTCAAAGAAGATGAGGATAGAGTTGGCCATTGACTTTAGCAGAATGGAGTTCCTTGGTTGCCTTGACAAGAGCAGTTGTGGTGGAAGAAAGCTTGGTTAGTGTGAGATGGAAAGCTTCTTGGAGAACTGGCTGAGTCTAGATTTGGGGTGGGAAATGTGCAAGATGAGTCTGGAACATCTTGTCATGCCACATAGCAAAAAAACCCATAAAAAACTACTAGAGTTACATTAAAATTAAAGAAGTACCTATAGGCCAAAAATTATTTGAGCTTCTATAAGGATAATATATGCAATAGATTGAAACACATCAAATATGCTTAGATCTGTGAGTTCTGTAAAACACACACACACACACACACTGGTGACACTTTCAGAGGATGATAAAAACCAATTCATTATCTTAAAAACTGACAAAGGGGGAAAGATCAAGCTTTTCTTTCTGCCTTATCTATGTGAACTGTGCCACTGGTAAGCTAAATGGTAGATGAGGGAAAATGTCTCTTTATAAACATATTCTAGCTAATAAATGAAGAAAAATGTTGGAATATCGCCCCTGTGTATCCATTAATCTAGGCATTAAACATCAATAGCTGCTAACATCACACAAAGAGAAATAGCTGTATGTTATAGTCCTCCTTGCCAAATACAGTCTTGCCAAAGGGATTTATCCCAAGTGTAAGTCAGTCTGGATCTAGCTGTCAATTGTCAATTGCAGGAAATACAGGGAACAGAGGAACTTGTTAACCTGCATAATGTGTATGCATTCCATGCAATCTGGAGTGTGGGAACCTCTACACATCAAATGGCTTGGTTTCTTCCATAGATTATAAGGGAAAGAAGGAAATGGAGAGGGACCCTGAAGATTAAAAGACACTTTAAAGACACATTTTGGGGACAAGGAATATATGTAACTATTTTGGGGGAATTTCAGTAAAAGGCAGTCTGAGTAATACCTTAATAACTAGAGGGGAAGATAGGGTGAAGAGAGAGTTTTCCGGGGCGCCTGGGTGGCCCAGCGGGTTAAAGCCACTGCCTTCGGCTCAGGTCATGATCCCAGGGTCGTGGGATCGAGCGCCGCATCGGGCTCTCTGCTCTGCGGACAGCCTGCTTCCTCCTCTCTCTCTGCCTCTCTGCCTACTTGTGATCTCTGTCCATCAAATAAATAAATAAAATCTTAAAAAAAAAAGATAGAGTTTTCCTTTCTAAGAGAATGAAGGCAAGCTTGCATATTGGCAACCATGACCCCAAAGAGAGGGAGAAATGGAAGTTGCAAGAGAGGAGTAAGAATTTTGGGGGTCATGGGCCAGAGTGGGCTAAACGCAGTGGACTGTGGTGTACCAGACACAGTGGGCCCTGCTAAAAGCACCTGCTTCTCCATTCCCATCACAGCATAAGTGAGTGCAGACATGGTGGCTGGGTGGTGTGGTGGGCTGTGTGTGGAGGTTCTCGCAGAGGGCTTCAGTTTTCTCAGGGAAGTAGGAAGCAAGGTTATGAGAGAGTAGGAATATGGAAAGAGGTGCTGGAGGTTTCAAGTTTCATGATCATAAAATTTCTTTGCAGACAAGGAGGAGAGAGGGCCTGCCCTCCACACCCCTACATTCTCATTCTGAGGCCTCTCCATGGGAGGCTGGGTATGTCTCGAAACTTGGGGCTCTGAGGGGAGGCAGCAGCTATCTGCTTGGGCACTTAGAGCCAAAGCTAGCAAGAGTCTTCTCCTCTGGCCTTGGCTGGAGATTTCTGGTTGCAAGTACAACTCTTTGGACTTTGCAGTCGCTTTTTCTTGTCTCAATATGAAAAAGTCAAAGAAATTATAAAGTACCTGTGTTACAGCTGCGTAAATTGTTGGTTCCTGTTGACAGGCTCCTGCAAATAATGCAGTGTGGTAGTGGAGTGTAAAGGACCCAGAGGAATATGTACACACAGATACTCAGTCTCCATTCAATTAGGGGAACCCATATGGATTTTCTTAAAAACTGTGTTTGTATTCATAGGACTTCATTCCCTGGACACTACCTCAAGGTCAACCAGCAGCATCAATAAAGAGCTATCTCCCTTGGAAAATCGCTGCTACAGAGGAAGAGGTTAGGAAGGCAATATCAAATCAGTTTATTTCCAATACTAGAAGAGATTTTGTGGACAGAGCAAAAGGTAAACATGTTCATTTTCTCCTTTTCCTGGTTACATGTTGTGGAGTTGCTGGAGTTGCTGTGGTGAACACCCCAGATGCAGTGTCTTCTCTCAAGTAGCTCACAATATAGACACAGAAAAAGGCAATTTGGTAAACAAAGACAGTCAAGTATGAAAAGGTGCACCACGTGGAAAATGCTGTGGGTACACGCAATAGGATATGTAGCCTAAAGGGACAGCCTTCCTGGGCCTGAAAAACGAGGATGGAAGAAACCTGGAGAAGATGAAGTGGTCAAGTTAAACATGCTGTTTCCAATTATTGTTATTTTAAAAATTGAAACATACTTCTATTAAACTAATGCATGTATACAGTGAAATCAAATAGTAGCATAAGGGCTTATTACAAAATAACAGCCGTTCTTTGATCTCATTGGCAATCAGTTCAATCCTTTCAACTGTTTCTTATGTAATCTATATTTTAAAATAATATGCATATACTGCTATTTCCTTTTTAAGATTTTATTTATTTATTTGACAGAGACATAGAGAGGAAACACAAGCAGGGGGAGTGGAAGAGAGAGATGCAGGTTTCCCGCTGAGCAGGGAACCTGAAGCAGAGCTTGATCCCAGGACCTTGGGAGCATGACCCAAGCCAAAGGCAGATGTAATGACTGAGCCACCCAGGTGCCCCTATACTGCTATTTTTGATTCATCAATTTTAGACATTATTATTATTGACTTCCTGTTATGGTGGTTAAGGATTTGACTCTCCTGTAACTCTTTCTCACACCCCTTCCATCCATTCTCTCAATAATTACATTACAAATTCTTGCTTAATTCATTGCTAATATTTATATTGTGATGATATGATGATATGATTATGTAAACATTCACCACTGAGCCAGGTGGTACTTTATGATTGTTTCCTTTCCTTTACATTTTCTTTTTTTTTTAAATTTTGTTTTTTACCAGAGTTAATAATTGACTTTTTTTTTCATTTGCTTAGTCTTCTATGTCCCTGTCACTACTTTTTTCCAAATACTTTGTCACATACTTACCAGGTTTTTTCCAAATACAGTTTCAAACATTCTACCACTTCCAGTAGTTTTCCTACAGGTGATCTTTCTGACACCCTTCATTATTTTCCTCTAACCTAGACTGGTTGTTTTGTGGGTTTGCTGCCCAACTGTGCCCTGGGACTTCCTTTTACATCATTCTGGGAATTGCTTTGGCCTCTGCCTGCATTGGATCTTGTTTCCTCTTCTTCATTCTTGTCCCTCTTCCCTGGTTTTGGTGAACCACATCTTCTAGTAGTTTCCTACGAAAGAGTGCATGGGAGGAACTTTTTTGAGTGTGTGCTTCCCAATTTGGAAATATCCTTTTCTCTTCCTTATATTTGTCTGATAGTTTGGCTGGATATAAAATTCTAGGATGATAATCACTCTCCCTAAGAATCCATTCCTCCAAATGTCTTCTAGCATCCAGGAATTCTTTGTAGAAGACTGATGTCATTTTGATTCCTGACCCTGTTGTATTTTTTTTCTGAAAGCATGTAAGATCCTTTCTTTATTCCTGACCTTCTAAATTTCACAACTGTATGCATTACTAATAATCTTTTGTCAATGATTATGTTGGACATTCAGGAGCTCTAGAAGCTATAGTCATGTCCTTCAATTCTGGGCATTGTTTCCTGCATAGTTCCTTCCTACTTTTTTCCCATCTCTTTTTTCTGTTCTTTTTTGGGACTCTTATTTGTTGAATTGATCCTCCAATTTTCTTATCTTTTCTCTCCTAGTATCTTTCTCTCTCTCTCTTTTTAAAAAGATTTTATTTATTTATTTGACAGACAGAGATCACAAATAGGCAGAGAGGCAGGCAGAGAGGGGGAGAGGAGCAGGCTCCCTGCTCAGCAGAGAGCCTGATGTGGGACTTGATCCCAAGACCCTGGGATCATGTCCTGAACTGAAGGCAGAGGCTTTAACCGACTGAGCCACCAGGTGCCCCTAGTATCTTTCTCTTTGTATTTTTCTTCTGCTAACTTGAAAAATTCTTTACCTTTTAATGTAATTCTTCTGTTGAATTTTTTTTTTTCTGTTGAATTTTTAATGTCCAATCTCTTGTTCTCCTTCTGGCTAATTTTTTTGTTTGATGAATAAAATTAATAAGGATATTTACTGCAATATATAGACCCCTGCCCTCAACATGATTATTTTTTTAAACAGCATTCTGTTCTTGTTTTATATATGTAGTAATTTTTACAAATTTTAGGATATTTATGATATACTTAATTTTCAACTATTCCTTGCTTTGTCTCTATTTTCTCTGAATGTTTTAATGGTCTAATGAAAATCTGATCTTTTCAAATTTACAAGAGAGCAGAGACAGATTTACTATGATGCTTATAAAACTTGTCTCAATTCTGTGGACACTTCTGTTTCTTGAAGTGAGTATATGGAAAATATTAATCTCTAAGGTTCACCAAACCTATAAGGGAGACACTCAAATCTGACTGGAAGCTATATACAGAGATGGTGCTTGTTATCTGGTGCTTGTTTTAGGTGGTTAGGTGATAAACTTTTTGTTGGGAAGCCTGCAAATGCCTGAATTTTAGGTCAGTTTCTCCAGGAAGATAAACATTTGGCTGTTGGCATTCTGATAGTAGGATTAGGGAGGTAACTGGGATCTTTCTGCTTGCTGGGCAGATTCTCACCAAACCCTTCTTTTTCCTTTCCAGCATCCCACTATACCCACCTTCCATTGTGCCTGATGTTGTGGCATCCCAAGCTTCTTTGGTTCAGTTTTGCACCTGATAAACTTCTGGTTAGGAAAGGACAGTCAAATGACTCATGAAGTTAAGAAGATGGTGCAGGAACTCTATTTACTCTGTATGTAAGTCTTCACCAGGCCTCTTGTTTTCAGCTTGAGCTGCAGCATCTGCCTTTCCCTGTACCTGTTACAGAAGCCTGTTGGGGTTCTATAGTGTGGCTGAGCTCACTGTTTTGTTATACCCTTCGGCAGTCACTTAGTTTTAGCTTCCTCTAATTTGCTAATTCATTTGACACATCTGTATTTGACTTCCATCTTCTAAAAATGTGTTGACCTCTATCATTCTGGTGAAATTTAGGGAAGGAGGAATAAAATATAATATAGATGATCTTTTATGAATCTAAAGTGGATCATATTATCCTGTTGCTTTATTTCACTGGCTTTGCATTGCACTTTGAATAAAATCCAACTTTCTTTTCCTTCTTTCTGTTCATTCTGTCGTACAAGGCTGGCCTGGACCTTGCTTCCCTCCTCACTGTTCCTTCTCACTCCATCTTCTCATTCACCAGGCTCTAGTCTCATGGAGTCTCATCCAGTCTCCTCTTAAACTCCTATAAGATGTCATTTTCCCCCCATCTTCAGCCAGTGTGCAGACTGCCCTCTTTGCCTGCATTGCTCTTCTTCTAGCTCCTTCTGTGATTTTACTGTGTCATTCTATAGATGCCAGCTTAAATGTTACCTTGCCTGTGAGAGATTTCCATACTATTTTATCTGAACCCCGTCATTTGTTACCTTCTAGCTCCTTGCATTTTGCAGTCATTTGTTTACTGATTCTTATTTTTTTTGTTGTTTTTGTTTTGCTTTTTCCTCCACTATTCAGTGGGTGCCCCAAAGGCCTTTATTCACTCAGAATCTAGTGCAATATATATAGTCCAGTCCTGGTGTATAGGAGATGCTCTGCAAATATTTGCTGAATGATGGGAAAAAATATATATTGGAAGTGCACTTTTTGAAGTTAGATGAGTATAGAATCAAAAGACCTCCATACTTCAGATAAACATTAAGGGTGATGGGAAGACATTTGAAATGTCAGCATTCTTAAAAGATGTCTTCAAGCTTCTAATCGAAGTCCTTTCAGTGTGTGCAAATTTTCATTTCCCATGTGTAGATAAATACCCAAGACCTGCCAAGAGTCTCTACTAAATCTCTTAGCTCCATCTGTTTCTCTTCTTCCCTAAAGCCACTTCTATCTGTGTCTCCTCCTTGGATGACCTCTAATCCAGCTCCCTTTCCAGTTTCGTTGCATCTAATTCATAGCCCATCCTATAGCCATAGTAAGTTTCCAGATGTGCAAATTGATATCACCTTCCAGTTGAGAACCCTTCATTGACTCCCCATTGCCCTCAGGATAAAAGCTAAATGCTTTAATGTGAGTCTGGTCCCTGCCTGCCATGCCAGCATTCTCAACCTCGACAACCCCCACTCTCCCTGCGAGACTAACTGCCCTCCTTTCTCCGGACTCACCATGCCCCCCAGCAGCCTTATGCCTTTTGCACACACTGCTTCCTTCCTGTGGAACACCTGTCCCTCTCTTCTTTTAGCCTATGTCTATCCGTAAGTTAAGTCTAAATATAGGCTTCGTTTCTCTCCTAGGAATCTTCTCTGATCCTCCAAGTTTGGATTGGTGGCCCTCCTATATGTTTTTATACATCTTATTCTTATCTCTTTTGCAGGGTTTATCACCTAATACTGTAATTCTCTCTCTCTCTCTCTCTCTCTCTCTCTCTCTCTCTCTCTTTTGTATCTGTTTCTCTAACGCTTTAAGTGTCTGAAACATAGGGGCCATATCTTATCTTTGTATCCTCATTATGGTATTAAGGCAAATGAATGAGAAGCACTAAAGGGTGCTTGTTTTCAGATTCAGGCTTGGAGAACTTGGCTTTGATGAATTGGAACAGCAGGCAGAGACAGTAGAACTAGTTCTTACTTGGCTATAGAGATTATGTGCCAGTGGTCCCACTGATTTTGAATAGTCTTTGCTGTAGATGTACTTTTGAATTGGGCCTTTCTGCAAATGCCATAATAATCTTCAATGGGCCAGTTTCTTTCTTTGGGCTATAGCTATATTAGTGTAATGTCACTGTTATCAAGAGGAAAAGAAACAATGGGAGCTGAGCTCCTGAGGAACAGAGATGGCTCCCTGGGAGGAGTCTGGGCCTTGGAGGTGCAGTTAGCATTAGGTGTGGTTAGCTGTGAGTCATGGTTATCCTGTCTGTCCAAACTTCAATACCACTATGGGGACTGCAGGGGTTGGTGGGATCCTTTGTATCAAGAACTTCTTTTCTTAATAATGCTGAAGGAACTCATTAACATGTCTTTTAAAAAGACAATAGAAGCATTAATTGAGAAGAACTAAAGATTACTGTAAGCATATATCACATAGTCACTTGAGTGTGGTTCAGATAGTTTCTGTTCTTTTTTCTTTCATTCCCTCATTAATAAACATTTAGTGAGGTCTGTTACTTTATTAAGTGCTGAGGTATCAATGAAGAGTAAGACTTAACTTTATCTTCAAAGGAACTCAGAGAATCTAGATCTGATTTTTGTCTTTTCTGGGTCTTCATCTCCAGGGGCTCCACTATGCTGGTTTATCGTGGTGTATGCGGACCAGCCCCTCAAGACCCTTTGCAAACTGACCCTCACCTCTCCTCCTTCACCCTCAGCTACTTCTCCCTGCCCTGCATACCTTATCCTCTTACCAGCCAGACATACTTCACAAACACACTGTGTACCTTCTGCTTCTCCTTCTGCTTCAGTGTTGACATATCATCAAAGCACAATCTTTGCTGTGTTTGCCTTTTAATTCTTGTCTTCCTTCCCTCCCCTAACAGAGCTCTTTGTATTCTCTCTGGCCTTCTGTAGCACCTACTGAAGGCTCTGAGGGAGTGATTCTTAAGCATATGGGAAGCTTGTTCACAGTGTTAGTGTCTGGGTCCCACTTCTAGAGCTTCTCAATGTCTGGGATGAGGTTCTGGAAGTATGTTTTGGAAAAACCTTTCTGGGTAAGTTGGATATATTATATCCGTGTGAGAACCATGGTTCCAAGTGTTAGGGTTATAAGACATCACATTCCATATCTGTTTTTCCTGCATATATCTTTCTAATTACACTAGTTTGAGGTTGTCTCAAGGTAGAACAATGACTACATTATTTTTAATTTTGGTACAGAATACATATAGGAACTGAAAACATTTTGCTATTAAGTGGTAGCTCTAGGGAAGAGGGATAAGCGTATGTATCAAGTACTTCAATAGGAATTTGTTTTTCTTTTATAAAACTCTTAGTAATTTACAAAAACCAAGTTATAGATGGTGCTTACCAAGAACAACATCAGATGATTTTTCAAAATATCTTGAGATGTCCCAATATTAAGTCCTAGAATTGCCTCTTCTGTATAACCTTGTCTTCTCCGTGGGGAGTGTATGAGGTCATTCTGAGGCCCATTGAGTATCTCATCCTCTTTTCCTGAGTCATCTAAATGAAGAGGCAGCTTGCAGTGAAACTTTCTCTCACTGTTCTGGTCTAGACAGAGATAATTTTTTAAAAAAATCAATAGTAAAATGCTCTTGGATGCCAGTAGATAACATCATATATTGTTTGATGTACATTTGAATTTATTTTGAAAAGACCTATCGAAAAATGAGTTCAGAACAAGATTCAAGTTTAGTTTCAATAGTAATTGGCGCTATTTGGATATTGTGTGTGATATCCATATTTTTAACACTTTTCTCCTGAATAAAGTTGGTGTTATAAGATGTGCTTCTGAACCAACACTATAGCAAGAATGAGGGATGAACTCACTCTAAGGGAGATGTCTTGCAACTCCTCTAATAATCTGGCAGTGCTTGTGGAAACTGGCATTTTGTCAGTGCTTCCTAGATATTTAATGAATAGTTGTTAGTGGAGTTGTTTCAAAGAACTAATAGTGCAATTGTCCATCAATGACAGCAATGTTACCTAATCCTCCAGCAGTAAGGGATAAGCTTCAAGTGGTTCTTTTCCAGATAATGTGAATGATATACATCGCCCCATCTAGATTGTTGCCAGATCTAACAAATAAAAATAAAGGATGACCTATTAAATTTGAATGATTATATACAGTAGATAAACAATGAGCACATGTACACACTTATGCCAAGAAATTTTTCATTATTTATCTGAAATTCAATTTAACTGGCATCCTATGTTTTATATGTCAACCCTAGCCTTACCTAAACTCTCTCACTCTGCTCCCCACCCCTGCCCCAGGACTAGGCAGGCCTACTGGAATGAGGAATGCCTTCTGTGTCCCCCTAGCAGAACAAAAGAGCACTCCTAACTGACATACAATATCTTCATTAGAAGCTGCTTCTAATCATTGGAGCATACACTTCCTGTGCCTGATAAAGCAGAAAATTATTTCTTGATTGAAAGATCCATAAAAACTACATTGATTGTACCTCTAAATACAAGGAGAGCAGGTTTAGTGTAACCAATTGGAAGGTACTGTCAGAAGCAAACTGGGAAAATAGGATGCTATTTTAAATAGCTTACAAGGACTTCTGCACTTATAACCCCGCCCCAGCTCAGAAGATCAAGGAAAGTTCTCCGATGTCTCTGGAATGGAAAAATTTACTTCCCCGACCTGCAGACACTGAATTTCGATGGAATTACCAAGTTCCAGCTAAAATTCCCGAGTTGCAGGATTTTAGTTTCAAATATGGATGCTACTCAAGCCTACCAGTTGCTTCTCAGGGTCTAGGTAAGTAAGTACACCTGTAGCTTTGAAAGCAACTTCAGAGATTCTGTTCTTGTTCCAAGATTCTTCAGCACGCAAGGTCCCAACTGGTAATCTTGGCAATAGTTAGGAGGAATGCCAGTTATCTCTGCATTCCTGCAAGGAATCAAAACTATGTCTAACTTCAAACCCAAGGAATGAGTAAGTCTTGGAAAAGAACTGATTGCGTATGCTATGAAATGAGTATATGCTCTGCCTTGTCGTGGGGGGTGGTGAAGGGGAGAGCAGTTGTTGGAATTGAAAAACAAAAGGAAGGCTTCAGTTGCTATAAAATTACCAAAGAAGAGACTGGGTAGGACTCAAATTAGACTTGCCAGTTATCCACTGGAAGTTTAATATCTTCCAAATATCTTCAGATTTGATGACCATTCTAATGATCCTGATTCCTATTGTTTTCAACAGAAAAGTTTTTTAAAAGTCCCATGGCCAAGCCACCTCGAAGCTACTGGTTAAATGTATAACTTGGTGTCAGTCTGAGATAGTGATCTATTCCTGGCATGGAGTTGGAATCAAGGAGTGTTGTAGACAAAAATCACAGGGATAGAAGCTTAGCATCTCGAGGTTAGAAGACAGCCTAGAAATCACCTCATCTAGATCCTCACACCATATGGGAATCCCCTCTATCTATCCCGTCCTTGCCAAGGGGTGATGTCATCACTTTGGGGGGGGAGTGCCCCACCCCCAAGACAAGGCTTTCATTTTTGGATACTGTTGGAAAGTTCTCAACAGCTGGAATCTCCCTTGCTTACACTTTGGCTTTGGTTCTACTTCCTCCCACCAGCTGGTGGTCCCTGTAAAAAGGACATGTAGAATCAAAAGCAGTATTTAAGGTGTCCTTAAGATTTACAAAGATTGGGCATGTTGTAGAAATTAGGGTCTTCCATCACGTTTTCATTGCCTTTGTTTTTTTTAAAGATTTTATTTATTTATTTGACAGACAGAGATCACAAGTAGGCAGAGAGGCAGGCAGAGAGAGGGGGATGGGGAAGCAGGCTCCCTGCTGAGCAGAGAGCTCCATGCGGGGCATGATCCCAGGCCCCTGAGATCATGACCTGAGCCGAAGGCAGAGGATTAACCACTAAGCCACCCAGGCGCCCCTGCTTTTTTTTTTTTTCCCTAATAATTCCATGACTATCAGAACCTACACTAAATGTACAATACTCAGATTCAAACAAATGATTTTGATTTTGCTTGCACATGGTACATTAGTCTGAATTATTTATTAGTCTAAATGTGCAACGAGTGCTGGCTGGACATATTTTTACTGCTCATCTGCACACACCTGAGTCACTGAGGGACTCCTCTTAAGATGTTACCCAGTCTGCGCAAGGAGATGGCATGAAAGGGAAAGCAGCTTCTATGAAGGCATTTGTTTACTAAGGAGCTGGTGAATGTTACCATCCCACCCTGCTGACCTGCAGAAGAGTTGAGCTCAGGGAGAACTCTTCTGAGAATGGTAGTCACACTTGCATCTCTGGCCATCAGCCCCAGTCACCCCTCACTGCTAGCACCCACCGTCCTGATTCCCAGCATCTCTGCAGAGCCTGAGTCATGGGAGGAGTGTCTTCTACTGTGGCTCACTTTCCAGTACCTCAAGGATGCTGACTAAACTCCAAGTGGGGCTCAGGGCTGTTGGAGGCATGTTTGACAAATAAGGGTGGGAATTCTTTGCCCAGTGACAACCTCCGTGTCTTTCCTTCCCTTGTGTCCCCCTAGTCCCTGCCGTGCTACACAGCCACATGAGGAATCAAGAATGCACAAAGAAACAGACTATATACCAAAGCGATTATGGAAAATCCTATCTGGATTTCTTAAGGATTTTAGACTCATTTACTCCCTCTCAAGTCACAGAGTACCTTCAGGGTGTTTCTCACAAAGGTAGGAGGAGGTCTCGAGTTACTATTGAATGAATTTACAGAGAGTAATATGTTGCTTTTCATGCCAAATAGAAATCGTTTCAATGTTTAGCCACTGGAGCTAAATGTCCACAAGAAGATAAACACTGCCTCAAAAAAATCCCACAGTTCTCTGTAAACCTCAACCCACTGAAAATAAATTTGCTTTAAAAGAGGCCTCAGGGACTGTAGCCCCCCTTATTGAAAAAGAAACATCTAGCCTTTCGCTCCTTTCTGATCTCACTCATTTCACTCCTTCAGCTTCATGGTTGCATTTCTCCAGGATGATCTCTGGTTTTATTACAGTGAAGTGATTTCTTCTGTGGGTGCTTATGCTGTCTCAATAGTTTTGTTTTATCTTACATAATCTTTATTGCCTGTTTGATGGTACTTTTGGTGATAGGCTTTTTGGGGTATATGAGAATCTCTGTGTAGAACATCCTCCCAAAGAGCAAAGGCCATTCTCAGGGTAGTATTAGTTCATTCTGTATTACGAAGACTTATCCCAGCTCCGGGCCTGGGGACTGGAATCTGCTTGGGAGCTTCTCAGGGATGGCTGGCCAGTCTGTGCACGTGTAAAACGTCAACTCAGAGAATAGGAGTTGGAGGAGAGGAGACGAAACTCTTCTACCAGCTGCCCTCAGGATCCACTGCTGGTGATCACACTTGCTGTTACTCCCCATTTTTGAGGATATGCCCTCATGCAGGCATATTTATTTCTAAAAAGAATATTCATATACCACTAAACTAGTGTATTGTGTAAGTTATAAAACATACTAAATGCTGAAGAAAGAAGTAAAAAGCAATATAATATAATGCTATAGAACATTAATATGTAGAATATAAATATAGGTTCTAATATTTCTTCCCACACGCCATGGGCCACTTTCAACCTACCACTTGGTACTTCAGGCTATGTGGCAGCCACTGCCTTGTTTTGTGCCCTGTGGTCAGGCTTGACTTAGAATGTCCACCAGATCCTCATTAACTCCAACTGTTCCCTGCCTCCTAGCTGTCTTGGGTCCCCAACCTCTGTCCTTCGCCTGTCCCCAGCTACAATCAGAAGAGCTTGGTCTTCTGAAATCCTCCCTGAAACCCTTTAATGCTAGGATCTTGTGCCCCACACAAAACTGAAACCCTACTGTAGGCAGGTCTGGTGAGGGGGTGTGCATGGGTGTGTATGTGTGTGTAAAGAGGGGAAGAGGATACCTTGCATGATTGCAGATGAGGGTTGATGGCCCAAAGGCTGTTAAAAGAGTTCAAATGTTGGGTTTCAAGAAGTACCAGAAGCAGGTGTTTTGCCTCACTCTAATGCACAAGCAGAAGCCCGTGTTTGCCATCAGGAGCCTGGTTCCTCTCAGCAGATGCTTCTGGGCCAGTTTGACCCCTCAGAAGGAAACAAGAGGCTCCTTGAGGTCAGCTGCTCAGATCTTGCTGGGAGGCAGAACAGAAGCTCCCCACCAAGCCCCAGCCTGCTTTCCATTGCTTTTTCCCCAGCTTGGGTTCATATATATAAAACCGTAGTCCGCATTTTGTAATGTACCCCTTTCACCTATGGAGCCACATCTGTTTGACCCCAAACAGATGAGTGCACCCAAAGCAGATGGGTGCTTCCAACTGCCCAGGGACTTGTAATGCAGGTGGCATTGTGGCTTCTCTGCCTGCGTGGAAAAACCAGGTGGCTGCTGGCAACTCCGTCCTTGGTTGTGTGTGTGTGATTGTAATCAAGCCTTGGTGGTGGCCCCCGAGGGTGAATCAAGGACACCACAGGTACTTTGACAGCCTCTGCTCTACTTGGATCTACCTTCTCCAAGATTCCTAGCATAAGCTGATTCAGTTGGACTTTTCCAGTTGGGTTTTCTCCCCAAACAAACTAGGGCCTTTATAGGATCTACGGGTTTTAGTTTCTCTTGCGTAATTTTGCTTTCGAATAACCTACTCCTCAGCCAGTTATGCTAGAGGCTGACAAGCAAGTGGAAGGTTCCCTTTGAATTATTATGCCCCCAAACTCTTGTCATTTAATTGTCATTAGTGTCTGGGATGACGCTAATGCTTTTCGGATGGCGAGTGTCTCAGCAGAGCTCCTGTATGGTAGGGCTGAGCCAGTATGCAAGAGAATAAAAAAACTTGGCAGCTACACTAGGCTGAATGAATTATTACCAACTTGCTTAAAGTATTTTGCTGGATTCTCCCTCTTAGAGAGTATTGGGGCCCAGAACAGGTGCATTTTGAAAGAGAGGGGAAGGGAAAGGATGCCCATCATGGCCCAAGTCAGGGGGCAAGGGACATGGTGGGGTAAGGTGGGATAGAGAAGATTCCAGGAAGACAAGTTGAAGCTAGGGAAGTAAAAAAGGAGGAGCAGCTGAAGGCAAACCTTTTGTTTCCAGTAATTCTGTGTATTGCTATTTGGTATTGAGTTCTCTATTATAACTTGAGAGATTTGCACTAAATGTCTTTAGTGGCCATTCTATTCTCAGAATTGTCTTAATCTCCGAGAAATTCAGACCACCCGACAGCTTACTCTTTGGGCCTCCGTTATTTATTGGTAAAGACTGTCATCTCCCTACTTATCCCTCCCTGCCATTAAAAGACAAAATTCTCTGAAATATGGTTTTCAGAGTCTCTCAGCTATTACTCCCTCCCCATCCCTTCCAGTTAAAACTCCCATGCATATGGCTATCCAAATGGTAATTTCTTCCTTAGGTGTGATTCAGTATTGTTCGGAATATACCCACTGACTGGAGGAATTTCATTGACTGAATACTTCACTTGATACAAAGATAAATAAAAAACAAGTCCTCCCTTTCAAAGAACTCATCATCAGGTGTGGGAGACACATAGGTGTAATGTGATAAGCTCTGTAATCGAAGTAGTCTTTGGGTGTAATAGAACTCTGCAAGGGGTACCCCCCCAACCCTGTGGATTGAAAGAGCATTAGGGAAGGCTGCTCTGAGGAGGCCTCTTTTAAGGGTCAAAGGGGGATCAGCAAGACAAGGCGAAGCAGGGCCATTCAGAGGAAGCAGAGGGAACAGCATAAACAAAACATGGAGACATGAATCTGCATCTGTACATAATAAATACAGGTAGCATATGAATTGCAATTGATAGCCTTTTTGAACAGTTGTTTAAGTTGGTATTAAATTTGATATCATCTCATCTTTTTTATTCATTCATGCTGAACCTGATTCATCTTATATGCTTATCTTTGGCATAAGAAGGATTTGTGTTTATTCATTTGCTTGCTTATTTAAAATTAACTCGTTGGTGTAAGATTTAACACAGAGACTTTTAAGGCTTAAAATGACAAGGACGAAACTAGCAAATGCTGAGAATACAGAGAGAGCCGTTGCTGGTAGGCACATCAAATAGTAGCGCCAGTGTAATATTCGCAACAGATCTGGCAGTGTCCCCTAAAGTTAAACCTGCATCTACTCCAAGATCCAGAAATTCTATTTCTGGGTATTTACCCAAGAGAAAAGAAAACACGTGTCCACTGAAGGACTTCTACGAAAATGTCCGCAGCCACTGTTTTCTTAGTTCCAAACTGGATACGACACAAATTTCCACCAACAGCAGACTGTGAAAAACTGGTATATGCACAAACTGAAATACTGCTAGGTAATTAAAAAAAAAAAAAAAGAATCAGTTATCATTGTAGTCGACAACATGAACTTCAAAAACATGATGCTGAGTGAAAGAAGCCAGACACAAGATCTTACATTTTGTGTGATTGCCTTTATTCAACGGGCTCCAACAGCAGGCAGCACTTCTCCGTGATGAACGCAATCGGAACAGTTTGCCTTGGGGTGGGAGGGGTGTTGACCGGGAAGGAGCATGACAGTTCTTTCTGGAAGCGGTGGCAGTGCTCTTATTATACGGGTACGAGTTACATGCACACAAGTATCAACTCATTAAACCGCTCATGAAAGACCAGTGTGTTTCACTTCGTGAAAAGTATACCTCAATTTAAGACACTGCTGAGGTCAAAAAAGATATGGAGTGACGTGGGGATGTCAGGTCACAAAAATAAAGAACCAGGAAGAATTGGAGAGTAAGCCAGGATCACACACACACACACACACACACACACACACACACACACACACTCCTGATCTTTAGACCCCAGCTGACACTGAGCAAGGTCACAGGGACACTGCACATGATAACATGTACCACTCCCATTCTTCCTTTCTTTTGGTTTCTGCTGCACAGATGACAATTGCTAAGCGTGAGAAAAATTTTACAGCTCCACTCTATATTATTAAAAAGGTATATACACATATATGGAATGAGAATTAGGGAACTATAGCTGTTCAGAACCGGACAAGATTCCTTTAACTTTCCAGATGAGGATGTGGAGGCCAGGGAATTGGAGGGCCCTCTCATGGTCAGTTATCAGTCAAAGATAGCAAAGCACACCAATGGCTGGTAGGTAGAAAAACAGCCCCAGCTTCGAGGAAACTCTGGGAACCATAGTCTGTATTGCTTTTTTGTCATCACTATTTATTACTGTGTTCTCAGTCATAAAGGGTAAGGCAGACCAGGCCCTGTCTAGGTGCTTCATACACAGCATTCCTAATCCAGTCCAACAACTGTACAAGGTGAGTCCTATTTATGTATTCAAAGATGAGGAAATGAAGGAATGGAGAGGTCACATGATTTGCTAATGCTCCCCAGGACAGAAAAGAAACCTGAGTCAGCTTCATTCAAAACACCATGCTTTTTCCAGGAAGCCTTGCTGATCCTTTAAATACTAAGTTTACTCTTTTTAAATCAATAATTATACACTTGTGACTTTTTAGATGTTAGACATATACCCTTTGATTATTTTGGTCTTATCCAATTTGTCTATAGATTACTATTATACAATACTTGCCTCCTTCCTAGAATTTCTCTATTTAGCACTTAAGAGTTAAAAACTTCATCCTATTTTTCTTTAATTTTCAGACAGACAAATTCTCGATCGCTTTCTTCGCTCTCACTGTGACTTTGGCATGGGACAGAAAAATAAAGGAAACAGTTCAAATGAAAAAAATTGAAAATCAATAAAAGCACTGGATCATTTTCTCAATAATGGAAAAAAATAAGATCTAAATTGTTCCAAATAATATATTAATGGATTTATGTAATTTTGTTTTGTTTTATTTTGTTCTTAAACAATAAAATCATTTAAGGCCATAAATCCTCCCCCTACCAATGTATCCAATAGGTTTTGCTATAATTTTTTTCCTATTCTCTTCTGGGTACTTAATTTATGGTTTCAATTTTGATCTCTGACCTAGAAATAATGTAGAAGAGGCTTTTTAGTTTTCCAAAAATTGGAGGATTTTTAAAAAATGTTTTATTGTTGACTTTCTATACTAAAGTTTTAAAAAAACTTTGTTTTGGGAAATTTAGCAAAGTTTCCTTTTATGCTAAGTATGTGATTTGTATATTACATGAATATAAGAAGAGAAAAAATGTATAGTTTATTGTATTTCTCAAATCCCTTATATATTTGCTTTAATTGTGTACTTGAACTGTCAAATTCTGAAAGAATAAAATTAAAAACATCTCACAGTAAAAATGTTTCCATTAGTTTTCTTGTATTTCTGGGGTTCCATGTATATTTATATAATATATATTATGTATACATTTATATTTGTATATGTAAATATACAATATATATAGCTGCCGTGTTGTTTATCAATGTTTTTGACTCATATAGAGCTTTTTCAGTGATTAGTTTTTTTCCTGCATTACATGCTATTCCTCTTTGACTTCATTAATAATTTTGGCCATGAGTTACATTTTAATTAATATTAAGGTTGCCATTCATGCTTTATTTTTCTTTACCTTTTCTTGGTATATATTTGCCTTCCCTTAATTTCCAGTCTTTCTTTGTAAATTTTTTTCAGTTTGCTGTTAGAAATACCTTATGTAGGGGTTTTATATTATAACTAATATAATAATTTAGCCAATAGTACACAATAATTATGATGCTTGACATACTTGGTTTTATGATTTCCATATTGTTTTTTCTTATTCTTTGTTGGTCTTTTTAGTCTTACTTTTTGTAATTTTCTCATTTTTTTCTTACACTGTTAATTTATTTTTTAGAGAGAGAGAGAGAGAAAGAGAGCGTGAGTGGGGGGAGGGACAGTGGGGCTATTGCAGAGCCTCACTCGGGGCTCAATCCCACAACCCTGAGATCATGACTTGAGCCAAAATCAAGAGCTGGATGCTTAATGGACTGAGCCACCCAGGTGCCCCTTACACTGTTAATTTTTAAATCATACTATTTTTCACTATACTAGCATTTTTTAAAAATCACACATGGCCATTGCTAAATTTGGATTTCTCTATTAATATATAAAAATTACACTTTCCTATGCTTCCAGTATCTTTTCCTTATAATTCCACCCTTCTCCACAGCCTTGAGAGATCATCTTTAATTTCCCATCCTATATCGTACTTCCTACTCCCATCTGAGCATTCATACGGATAGTTTGGAATTATTGCATTAAGCTTTTCTTAGGGATTTCCTTACAATTTCCTGTCCTATTTAAAGAAGACTTAAAACATATAAATTTTCAGTCCTATCATCAGTATCATCCATTTATGTTTAACTATCACTTATTCATGCATTATCTTGTTTTCCCAAATGACTAGATCCATGCTCTGACTTACTTTTATTCAGTTAGAATAGTTTCTATGTATTTCCTCACATGGGTTACAAGGGTGGTGACACGTTGAATCCTTACTTGTCCCAAAATGTCTTTCTTTTGATTAAATGATATCTTGCCTGGGTACAGAATTCTTGGAACTTCAATTTTCTCAATAGTCCACAGTCATTCCATTGTCTTTTGGTTGCGAGTATAATTTGTGAGTCAGATACTGGTCTGGTTCAATTACTGCCATAAGTGATCTGGGCTTTGGTTTTGTTTTTCTGGAAGTTTATAAGATTTTCTCTTTACCTTTGGAATATTTCAGTAACTTTTTGAGGCTATGTTCAGTTTCATTTGGACTTTTTCTTTAACTCCAGGTAATTTCTTTCATTTCATATTTTTTTATGATGGCCTTTCTTCTCTATGTTACTCCCTATGATACTTCTTTATTTCTGAATATAATAATATTTTGGAGGAGAGGCTTCCTGGATCTGTCTTTTGTGTCTTTTTGATTTTTTATTTATAGTTTCCTTTTATTTGATATTTTATTTATTTATTCATTTATTTTTATTCATTCAGTTAGCCAGCATATTGTACATCATAAGTTTTTGTTGTAATATTCAACGATTCATTATTTGCACCTAGTGCTCACTGCCTAGTTTCCATTTTGAAAAATGTTTTTGACATGTGTTGTATATTTCCTCCTTTTGCCCACTCAGAACATCAGTTTGGTTCTTAGCAATGAATGTTGTGTTTATCCTCTTTCAAAATCCAGGCATCACATTTTAATTTACCATTAATTTTATAAAGGTTAGGTCAGTCCTTTGGGGCCTCTGAGCCAAGAACAATGAGCCGTAGAGGAGGGATGGTCTTTGTGTGTTTACTGGATGAGCGGTGGGGGGGAGGTGGGGCTGAGCTAACACAGAAGAGGTTCATTTCAGCTGCTGAAATGCTCATAAAAGTCCCATGCTCCCTCCAGGCTGCTCCAAAAACAGGATTGACTGCACGGACTGGGTAAAGTTTATTCTAATTGCAAACTCCTCCAGGTTTTATATGGTTATCTAAAGGTAGCTTGTATATGGTTAGTATATGTTTATCCATGGGTAGCTTGTCTAAGAACCACAAGCCACGAGGAGACATGTATGGCCATTCTGGAAGGCATAGTCCCACATCTGCCCATCTGGGCCTATCAGAGAAGCCTGAAGTCTGAGATCCTTGTCGTGGGCTCTAGCAGACTGCCTTCTCCCATGGCTCTGTGCCTGCTGCTCTCTCATCGCACAGAGTTCAAGGAAAACAAGATTTGTGTCTACTTCAAATCTCTGAACAGCCTGCGGCTTCACGTACAGCCCAGCCTCTCTCAATAGTGTGCAGTTTGGTTGTTGTGAGACATTGGAGTGTAGCCTTGTCTGCTTTCCTGGAAGTCCTATGGGGCATCTCTCCTCTGCTCCCTTCCCTGAAAGACAAGCGCCAGCAACATTTACATGGAGGGGACAGCTTGACCTCTAAGGTTTTTATGGATCTCTTATTTGGACCTGTTCCACTTTCCACTTTCATTTTGTATCGAAGCAGTAACATCCCCATGGTGTCTCTTTCTGTCAGGTGGGTGATTTTCTACCTATGAGCTGGTGTTTGCCACACTTTAGCAATTGTGAGCCAACACCTAAACATCAAGCTGCTGTTGATGTCTGTCTTGGAGTACTAGGGATTTAGCTGTGGCTAGCCCATAATTTCACATGGATTCTTTCTTGGTTTAGTGTGTGCAGTGTAGGACTTCCTGATTACCTTCATGACACTCATTCCCCAGCATGGTCCACACTCCATTGGGATCTTGAGTCACATATCAAACAATGAGTAGCCACTTCACTCAATGTTTATTGAACATCTACTCTATGTCAAGCAGTGTTTTAGGTAATGGGAATTCATTAGTAGTGAAAAGAAAGATACGGAGCATACATTCTAGAGTGAGGGACAGATTATAGGTAAAAACGGATATAATTACAGAATATAAGTGCTACACAAAATATGAATGGTGCTGTGATAGAGAATAATGAGAGGCTTCTACGGGTAAGGATCATATAAGCTGAGCCTTTAAGAGGAGAAAGATCAGGGTGCCTGGGCGCCTCGGTTAAGTGTCCAACACTTGATTTCCACTCAGGTCATGATTTCAGGATTGTGAGATTGAGCCCCATGTCAGGCTCCGTGCTCAGCGAGGAGTGTGCTTGGGATTTTCTCTAACCTCTCCCTCTGCCCCTCCCCCTAATTGCTCTTTCTCTAAAATAATAAATAAATCTTTAAAAAAAAAAAGGAGAAAGAGCAAGCCAGGTGAAGAGATGAGGCAATAGCTTTTCAGTCTTGGGAAACAGCAAGGCAAGGACATTCTTGTAGGAAAAATCTTGAAGTGTTCCAGAAATTGGCAGAATGCCAAGTGACTAAAGTATGGGGAATTGGCTGGGCACAAGGTGCAGAGGGACAGTCATAGAAAAGGAGGCCAAGGAGGCAAGGCTCAGATCACCCACAGCCCAAGTGCCGCTTATTCTTAATAGTACAGAATCTGTTCTTGTTTCTGTGCTCCAGATTACTTAATACATTTCTGTTGACTCAAGTTGTAGATCACTCACGAACATGGCTTGGTTGGATGCTAATCCTCCTCTTCAAATTTGGCTGGTAAAACTTTGTTTTACCAAAAACTTTTGTTTTGACTGGATTTCTTAGCCACTGCACACCACGTAGATGCATCTTAGGCTTTCCACCTATCTCCAGGAGAAAGCTGCACACTCTGGGACTCCCAAAAGGGATGGCTCACCTCCCTCCTAAAAGACTTCTTTTAATGTTACAAAGTTTACTCTTTGTGACGTTCTATGGGTTTTGACAAAAGCATAGAGTCATCGTACAGAATAGTTTCACCACCCTAAAATATCACTTGGGTTTCACCTATTCCATCCTCCCTTGCTCTTCCCAAACCTCTTATTACTTCTTTTGGAAATGGCTTTGGTATTCTAAGGGCAGGAGGGCCAAGAAAAGCCACACCAAATCTATTGCCTCGTGGCAGACAACCTACAGATGAGTAATACCCTCCACCTGGCTGGACATGAAAAGGCATGCTACGCAGAGTTGTAGAACAGGTAAGTGGTTGCCATTTTAGAGCCACACATTCTGCCTATAAATACAGTAGTGAGATGGGTAACTTAACTGATTTCTTCTTGATGCACTGTGGGAACTGTGGTATTGATTGTCTCCAATTCTTCATCTCTTTCTGTATGTATCCACACCCTTAGCTATGCAACTTTGTAGTCTCTCCTGCCAAGTTTGGAACGTAGTTCTCAGCCTTTGCCAGGGAGCTTGGCCATGTGACTTGCTTCAGCCAATGGGATGGTAGTGGACATAAGCCTGCCCTGGTTCCAGGAGGAGGATGAGAGACTTGTGGAAGGGATCTACTGCTATGGTCTGAATGTTTGTGTGTCCCCAGATTCATACATTGAGATCCTAATCCTTGAAGTGATTATGAGCCTGTGGGGCCTTTGGAAGGCAAAGCCCTCATGATTGGGATTAGTGTTCTTATAAAACAGGACCCACAGAGTCCCTGGCCCCTTCTGCCTTTGAGGACCCAAAGATAGCCATCTGAACCGGAAGCTGTCACCAGACACCTAATCTGCTGGCCCCATGATGTTGGAATTCTAGCTTCCAGAAATGAGAAATAAGTGATTCTTGTTTATGTACTACCGAGTTTATGATATTTTGTTATAGCAGCCCAAATGGACTCATGGAGCTACCCCAGCTGACCTACCCTAGTGACCCACAAACTGTGAGTGAGAAATAAATGGATTTTGTTGCATGCCGCTGAGATTAATGCAGCATAGCTAAGTGATGCAGGCACAGTATCTAGATGAGACATCTCGGGAAACCTCAAGATGAAATGAAAGGCTTGGTAGAATCCATTCACTCTCTTAAAAATATTAAGGCTAATCCCCACTAAAAATGGGTAGTGTTTAAAAAGTGGAGAGTGTGGTTGTGGTTCTTTTGTATTTTAAAGCCTGCCAAATGGTGAAGGCATTTTAAATACTGAAAACTTCAAATGTTCTCATGAGGCCAGTAGCCACTACTTATTTTAATGTGCCAAAGGAGGTGAAAGATTGGTTTAATACTGTTCCTTCTCAGAGCAGATTGTCGAGACCAGATCGGTCAATGCATCCAACATGAGTTAATTATGTAGTACTAGTACCACTATTATTATATTTCAAAGAGAGTAGTGTTTCAACACAGATAGTGATTCTGAAATTGTTTCTCTTGTGGAATACCCTGATGGCTTTTTTGATTCCCTTTCTACTCTCTTGCAAAACTCACCCTCTCACACATACACCCAATTAAAAAAAAAAAGTACATAGATTTCTATGCTTTCCAGAAACATCTGTTCTTTGTATTTAACCTCCTGAGGAAACTGTGATATAAATGTTTAAATTTGTTCTATTTTGTTTAAAAAGTGCTTTCACAAATGGAAGAGTAGAAAAATAACATCACTTGAAATTAAAGACTGCACTAATTTATTAAAAAAATGAAACAAAAAAGTAAAAGAAAAATCACAATGGGGCATTTGAAGTTGAATTTTCATTATGTCCTAATAATCTCTCTGCATGGGAAGTGTATGAGCCAGAGTAATGCTTCTCAACCTTGGCTGCATGACAGAATGGCCTGGATAGATTTTTAAAATCCTGATGCCCTGGCCACTCCCTGGACCAGTCACATCAGAAGTTCTGGGGGTGGAACTCAGCAGCACTTGGTTCTAAATTTCTCCAGGTGATTCTAATGTTTATCAAAGATGAAAAGCCACTGACCTAAAGAAGTGACCTAGCTGGCACCTGTTAAGGTCAAGTTGTTAGTTCAGTCAAGATCTGAGCAGGAAAGAGAATCCACCCCATTTGTTTCATATGATAAAGCCTAAATGGAGTACTATTTAAATGGATCAGCAATAGAAGGAAGCTATTACTATCTCTAGGCTTGATGGAAAATGTGACAGGAGCCCAGTGAGACCCTGATGCGTGAAGAAGCCCCTGTCCCAGGGGAGCTGTAGTTAGGGAGGGATAGAGCCACACTGCCAGAGACATGCAACAGGGAGAAATGGGGGGGAGAAATACTCTGCTCACATTTTCTCCTGCCCTTTAACAGAACCTGACCCTTGTCAATGGCTCCCATTGACCAAGCCCAACGGACTCCCTCCAGAAAGGTGTTGAGGGAGATACAGTGCAAAGAGTCAGCTTCCAGTGGTACAGAGTGGCTAGAGAAGGACATTAAAGGGGCTTTGGAGGCCTAATCAAATTTAAGCAACACAACCAGCCAAACTTTCTGAACCAAAACCAAAAGCAGAGTGTGCGGCCAAGTACTGAATATGATTTCTAAATGTAATTTTATAAAATGCTTTACAAAATAAAGTGTAATTATTCATTTAAAGAACCATCTTAAAAAATAATCACATTTCATGAAAATTGGGATTGTTCCAGAAGATCTAAGGTATATGATTATGAACAGTTTAAACTTTATCATTCATTCAACATTTATTTCAGAATATTTTTAAGAGCTTTTATGCCAGACATTGTGCCATACTAGATACAGAAATCAAAGACATTGGAAACCATATGTACATACTTCTGGGTAGAGTATTCTATAAATGTCAATTATATCATTCCTATAGTTCAAATCTTCTGCATCTTTACTGATTTGCTTTTGGAGAGAGGAGTGTTCAAGTCTCTGACTATAATTGGGATTTATCTATGTATCATTTCAGTTCCATCAGTCTGTCCATTCCCTTCCTTTATTTTGAAGCTGCATTGTTAGGTGCAAACACAGTTCTTTTTTTTTTTTTTTAAGATTTTATTTGTTTATTGGACAAACAGAGATCACAAGTAGGCAGAGAGGCAGGCAGAGGGAGAGAGAGAGAAGCAGACTCTCTGCCGAGCAGAGAGCCCGATGCGGGGCTCAATCCCAGGATCCTGGAATCATGACCTGACCGAAGGCAGAGGCTTAACCCACTGAGCCACCCAGGCGCCCCTGCAAACACAGTTCTATGTCTTCCTGAAGAACTGACCCTTTTTCATCATATATTGGTCCTCTTTAATCCTGATAATATTCCATATTCTGAAGTCTATTTTGTCTCATAGTAATGTAGCTATTTCAGATTTCTTTTGGTTAGTTTCTGGGTGATATGATTTTTTCCATCCTTTTACTTTTGTCTTTTTGCTTAAAGTGGGTCACTTTGTGTGTATATACCACATCCTCTTTATGTATTCATCAGTTGATGGGCACTTGGGTTGTTTCCATAATTTGGCCATTGTAGATAATGCTGCTATCTACATCAGGGTGCATGTGTCCCTTTGAATTAGTATTTTGTGGGTGGGGGATGGGGGAAATAGGTGATAGGGATAAGGGAGGGCACTTGTGTTGAGCACCAGATGTTGTATGAAGTGCCCAATCCATGTATTGTATGCTGTATGTTAACTAATTGGAATTTAAAATAAAAATTAAAAAACTAAAGTGGGTTTCTTGTAGATAGCAATGGTTGGATTTGCTTTTTTATCCAATCTATAATCTCTTTCAATTGGTGTGCTCCTGGAATGCACATTTAATCATCATGATCAGCTTAAGACCTGCTGATTTTGATTTTGATATCTCTTTTCCATTTTATTTCATATGTTCTTTTCCCCCTCTTTTTCTCTCTTCTCTTGGATTAATTCAGCATAGTTTTATTATTCCATCTTTGTCTCCACTATTATTATTTATGCTGCTTTTCCAAATAATTTTTAGTGTTTCCTTTAGTTTCTCTTTAATACACATCTCTTACACATCTTTAATTAATATATGTCCAGCATCAAATATTTTACTACCTCCTATGTAGTTTAAAGACCTTATAATTGTATATGCCTAACTCCCCCATTCTTTCTTTTGTGCTATTGTTATTATACATTTTATTTTAACCTATGGTATAAATATATAATACATTGCCATTATTTTTCAGGCAGCTTTCTTTTAGAAAAATTAAAATTTATATTTATTTATTTATTGTATTTCTGGCTCTCTTCATGTCTTTGTGCAGATCTGAGTTTCTGTCTGATGCTATATTCCCTTAGCATTTCCAAAGCTTTTCCTTCTGGTAGACTTTAGTGTGAGAGTTAATGTTAATCTTGTCATGGGCTGGGCTGGCTTTGAGGTTCATTGTTGGTAGGGTTATCCTTGGTACTATAAAACCTTCGAATTCTTCTCAGTTTTTGTTTGAGAATGTTTATTTCTCTTTCATTTATTGAAGATATTTTTGCTAAGTACAGAATTTTTGTTTGACATTTTTTTTTTTTGCTTTTAACATTTAAAGGTGTTACTCCATTGCCTTATTTTTTGCACAATTTCTAACGAGTGTTGTAATTCTTCTTAGTCCTCTGCAATATGTCTTTTTTCCTGTGGTTGCCTTCAAAATGTTCTTTCTTTCTTTCTTTCTTTCTTTCTTTCTTTCTTTCTTTCTTTCTTTCTTTCCTTCCTTCCTTCCTTCCTTCCAGGAATTTGAGTATAATATTGAGGTTTTTGTTTGTAATTTTTTTAAATTTTTGTATTTATCCTGCCCAATGTTCTCTACTTTGGCTTGGTGTCTGTCATTAATTTTGGGAAATTCTTAGCCATTATTTCTTCATTTCTTCAATATTTCTTCTGCCCTGGACATTTCTCATTGGACATTGTCAGACAGCTCTTGAATATTCTGTATTGTTCATTTTTTTCTGCCCTATTTTCTCTCAGTGTTTCAGTTTGGTTAATTTCTATTGGCCTGTTATCAAATTTACTGATTCTTTTCTTGATTGTGTCAAGTCTACTGATGAGTCTATCAAAGGGAGCTCTTCATCTCTATTTCTACATTTTTCATTTCTAGCATTTCCATTTGACTCTTTCTTGTGGTTTCCATCTCTTTGCGGACATTACATATTGTCTGCATTTCCATTAGACTTTACTATAATAATCATAGTTAAAAATTTCCCATCATGGGGTGCCTGGGTGGCTCAGTGGGTTGGGGCCTCTGCCTTCAGCTTGGGTCGTGATCTCAGGGTCCTGGGATTGAGCCCCATATTGGGCTCTCTGCTCAGTGGGGAGCCTGCTTCCTCCTCTCTCTTTGCCTGCCTCTCTGCCTACTTGTGGTCTCTGTCTGTCAAATAAATAAATAAAAATCTTTAAAAAAAATTTCCCATCATATAGTCCCAACATTTGTGCCTTTGCTGAGTCTTCTTCTGTTGACTGCTTTGTCTCTTGGCAGTGTACCAATTTTTTTAAAATTGTGCTTCCATGTGCTTCATAACTTTTTGCTGAAAGCTGAACATTTTGTTTATGATGATGGAAACTGGAGTAAACAATTTTCATGACTGGAAACTGGTGTTCTTTTTCTTCCAGTAGACCTTTTGTGTGGGAGTTAGGGCTAATACAGTCAGGATGGGACTAGGTTTGAAGTTTGTTGTTGCTATGGTTACCTTCAGTGCACCACAGGCTTCAGTTTCCTCTAACAATACCTTGTAGTATAACACCACTTTGTAGGGCAGCAGCTGGCTTTTCATAGGGTGTTTTCAATTCCTGCTCCCTCCTCAACTTTGGGTCCTTTGTATATAATGCACCTCCTAAGAATCTACTTGCAATTCTCCCAGTAGTATTCTACTGTTACTCATTACTCACAGCTTGTTAGCTTCATGGTGGGAGGGTGTTCTTTGTTGTTCTGGTTAAGCCTTATTCTTAGTCAGATACTATGTTCCTGGGTCTTGGGATGTGGCCTTTTAGGGGCTCCTGCCTCCCAGCTATAGTCCTGAGCCCAGTCTTTGTTTCTGTCCCTCTCCCATGAGTAGAGGATGTTTTCATTTCCTTTCCCTCAGCTGCAATGGGTTTTCACCTGTACCCTAAAGGCAGTGTTATTTTCCTTCCCCTTACAGGTTAAAGTTTTTATTCTGTAGGGGAGAAAAGAGTCTGGGTAGGGTTTCATGTTTTTCCTGTTGTAGCTGCTCTCCCTAAAGCTTGTGCCATGTTTTCTCTGGAGAATCTTCAGTCCCTTCTATGAACTTCTGGTGGGGTCCACAGAGAAGTCTGCAAGCAGGTGGGAACTTCCCTTATATGTGCTGCCTCACTGGGCTCCACACGCTCTTGCCAGCCCATATTCAGTCTCCATCAAATTACTAACTGCTTGCTGAATTCTTTCTGGTGTCCAGCTGCTTCTGTCCCAGGTCAACAAATACTAATTCCCATTTCATCCTGCAGGTGCCTGTATTTCCTTACATTTGGGGCTAGTTAGTTGCTCTCTGTGATAGGCACAAAACAAGTTGCAAACTTGCAGCTTATCTAATTTTCTGTTGTTCTAAGTGCGGAAATTCTACCCTTTCTAGGTTTCCAGATCCCTGAGTAGAAACGGAAAGTCAGAAATATAGTTTTTATTTGTCTTTTAACAGTTTTCAACTTCCAGTTATAAGATAAATAAGTCCTGGGGATACAATGTACAGAATGAAATAATTTTCAATTCTGTATCATACATTTGAAAGTTGCTAAGACAAGAGATCTTAAATGTAAATGAGAATTACATTTCTCCTGGTAAGAAAGAAATATGTAACTATATGAGGTGATGGAAGTTAACCAAACTTATTGCGGTGATCATTTATAATATCAACATGTATCAAATAATTACATTGTATACCTTAAACTTATACAATGTTATGTATCAATTGTATCTCAATAAAACTAAAAAAAAAATAAAAGGATGAATGTTTTGGCGTGTTAATTATATCAATAAAAATCATATAGTGTTTTTAAAAATCTTCTTGACTAGCTTTTTATAATTAATTGGTGGACATAATTAATCAGTAGTCAGCTATTAACTAATTTTATTAGTTTTTTTAGTTTTTTTTTATTAATTTAATTTTTCTAATTTTTATAGTAACTATATAAACTCCCATAAAATAATTTGGGTAACATGTAATTAGAAATGTACAGGACCCACATGAAGAAAATTCATAAAATTCTCTAAGGACCATGAAGTAAATCTTGAGTAAATAAAGAGACAGGATAGTTTCATACAGAGGATTCAATACTGTAAAAATACCACTTTTTCCTAAATTGACTTGTAAATTTAATACCAATAGAATTTTCATGAGTATGGATAGCTGTGTATGTAACTTGACAAAAAAATTCTAAAGCTCATTTGGAAAGAATAAATGTCAAGAATAACCATGAAAGTTTTAATCCAGAAGACAATTGGAGAAAATAATTAGGTGAAAATGTCCCTTACAAATATTAAAATGTGTCATAAAGTTACCATACTACACCCTGTCACAGGTACAGGGGAAAATGAACAGATTAATGGAACAAAAATAGGCCAAGAAAAGACTAAAGTATATATGGGAATTTGGTATACAATAGAGGTGTCAGTATAAAACCGTGGGAAGGAAATGGCTTATTAAATAAATGTCACTGAAAACCAACCACTGGGGGAAGGGATGTATTAGATCACTCCCTTAATAAATTGCAGATGGATAAAATAAGTAAATGTAAAATGTCTAAAAAATGAAACCATCCAGACACTAGAAGAATTTTTTTTTCCAGTAGCTGGGGTAAAAAAAAAAAAATTCTTAAATAAAGAGACTACTAAATTTGTCCACCCCCAAATTAAAAACCTTTAGTATGGTCAAAATAGCGCCTACCCTGCACCCCCCCCCCACTCTGCCCCAAAGAACCTCTGCTATAAAAGTGAGAGACAATGGAAAAAGTTTTAGTATCACATATAACAAAGCAGCAATAGAAGATTCAAATAGGTTTTATAAATGAATCAGAAATTCACAAACACCTTAATGGAAAGATGGGCAAAGTTTTGCCATGCTGGCAAAGATGAACCAGGCAGTGTTGGCAAGGTGGGAAAGGATGCTCTCATGGGTGGCTGGGATGTGCATCCATTTGTTACTGCTATTATAACAAGGTACCACAAACTGGATGGCCTGAGACAACAGAAATTATTGTCTCACAGTTTGGTAGGCTAGAAGTCAGAAACTAAGGTGTTGGCAGTGCCCTGCCCCCTCAAAAGCCTCCAGAAGAGAATCCGTCCAGGCTTCCTCCAGCTTCTGCTAACCCCAGACATTTCATGGCTTGTAGAAGCATTCAACCTCTGCCTCCATGGCACACGGCATTCTTTCAGTGTCTTTGTGTCTTTGCAAGACCATCTTATCTCTGTGTCTCTATCCAAATTTCCCTCTTCTCATAGGACATTCCTCAAATTGGACAAGGCCCCACCCTATAGAATATGATCTCAGTTTGGCTATATGTTTCAGAGTTCCCCCTCATGAATTGACCATAATGGGATCTTTGCACAAATGGGAACAGTTACATGCCCGGTTTGGTTTTTAAATCAAAGCTCTCCCTAAAACTGGAGAAAAATGTCAATGACTTTAATTCCATTAATAGGGGAGTGATAAGTAAATTCAGAATGGAACACCATGCGCACATTTAGGTCTCTATTTATTGATAAAGAAACACAGTCTAGACATCTTGCTAAGTGAAAAAAAATAGATTACAAAATGATGTGATACCAATTCTATAAAATGGTACAACTTCACATTAGCATAACATCAAAGGAAAATACACTGTTGAATTATATGTAAAATGCACACTGCCCTTTATCTGGAGGAATGGATATCAGATATCTCACATGCAGTGCTTCAAGGCAGAGTGTCTCCAGAGGCTGGGGGCTCAATCAGTTCAGCCTCTGCCTTCAGCTCAGATCATGATCCCAGTGTTCTGGGATTAAGCCCCACTTTGGGGGTTCCCTGCTCAGTGGGGCATCTGCTCTTCCCTCTGCCGCTCCCCCTACCTGTGCTCTCTCTCAAATAAATAAATAAAAATCTTTTTAAAAAGCCAGAACATCTACACACTTTTTATAAAACGTCGAGAGAGACCAAAGGTGATGGAGCTGTAATGAAGTTCAGAGGAAGAAGAGCCAAGCTAGCATATCTCACAGCAGAAATGGCTCTACCACGTACTGACCATGAGTCTGCAGATGAGCCACACCCTATGTGGAAATGAAAATCACATCCATTTAGGAGTTTATCCCCAAAGTAAAGCAGATGAAGTTTTAGGAGCTACTGGCAAAGTGAGAAGTGATATTCATTCATGCTTCTGCACTAGGCATATTTCTAGGCTCTGGGGATTCAGCTGGAAAAAAGATAAATTTATGTCTGTGGAGCTTATATTCTCAAAATAGAAAATTGATAACAGGGGTACTTGGAGGGCTCAGTCGGTTAAATGTCTGCCTTTGGCTCAGGTCATGATCCCATGGTCCTAGGTTCGAGCCTCATGTTGGACTCCCAGCTTGCTAGGGAACCTGCTTCTCAAACCTCTCCCTCTGCCCCTGCTCATGCTCTCTCAAATAAATAAATAAAATCTTTAAAAAAAATTGATAATTAATAAACAAATGTGTAATGTAATGACAGTTACAGCAGGACGAAGAAAAACATAAACCTATAATACAAATATGAATTTCACATATAATACATCATGTAAGTATATGATACATTGTGGAATTCAGGATTATGAAAGAAAATAAAGCAGACTATTGACATTAAGGCATGAGGGGTTACTGTTTTAGGTGGGGTGGTCAGGAAGGCATTTATTTATTTATTTATTTATTTATTTATTTATTTTTCAGGAAGGCATTTATAAGGGGGCATTGAGCTCATTTCTGACAGAAATCAAAGAGAAGGGGAAAATCTTGTAGATAGCTGAAGGAAGGGCCTTCCACATAGAGAGAACAATGGCAGAAGCCCGTATGGTTTTTGTTTTTTTTTTTTTTAAGATTTTATTTATTTATTTAACAGACAGAGATCACAAGTAGGCAGAGAGGCAGGCAGAGAGAGAGAGGAGGAAGCAGGCTCCTTGCTGAGCAGAGAGCCCTGGGGCTCGATCCCAGGACCCTGAGATCATGACCTGAGCTGAAGGCAGAGGCTTTAACCCACTGAGCCACCCAGGCGCCCCAGAAGCCTGTATGTTCTAAGAGAAGATCACTGTGATCCTAGAGAAGCCAGAGGAGGAGATAAAGTCAGGCAAGTAGAAGGGTGGACAGATCACGGGACCCACTGCAGCTATGGATTTTGTGTGAATGAGATGAGAGTCATGGCAGGGTTTTGAGTAGAAGATTGACATTACCCAACTTTTGCTTTTACTTTTCTTTTTTTCTTTTTTTTTTTTTATTTAAGCTTTTTTTTATTTAAACAAATGAAACAAGATGGGATCGGGAGGGAGACAAACCAACTTCTGCTTTTAAAAGATGACTCTTTTAAGAGAGTCAGAAATTAAGACAGGGAGACCGACATGAGGCTAGTGCCAATTCCAGCCAAGAGTCACGAGTTAACTCAGGCTAGAAGGTGTTGGTGGGGAAATTGAGGAATGGTTGGATTCTGGAGATATTTCAAAAGTAGAATCTGTAGAATTTGTTGGTGGACTGAATGTGTGTTTGGGAGGGAAAGAGAAGGAGATACATCAAGAGTTTTTCCATAAGTAATTGGAAAAATGGAGCTGCTATCTGAGTTAGGGAAGGTAGGGGACTGGGGTTGGGTAATCAAGGTTCAGTTTCGGACAGTGGGTAGCAGTCAAATATAGTTGTTATTATCACACCCAAGCAGGGCAAACTGATACGAGAGTAAGTTTAATACTAGAGTTACTTTCCTCTTTGTTTCACTCCCAGGCATTTCCTCCCCACCCCGCCCCCAACTTTGTGTTAGGATCAATTACCTTCTCTGGTGATGGGATTAACATACCTGGGGAGGAGCAGAGGAGAAACCTAGCATGATACTCTAGTCACAAACCCTGGTAGTGAGGGGCACGCCATCACCGTGGGCAGAGCTCATCAGCATTGGCTGCTCCCAGCAAAAAAAGCAGCAAGATTTTCTTTAGCAGGCATCTCTCTGATCATTAGTAATTGCTTTACGGGGCTGAGTGGACACCATTCTAATCAATAAATGAGTACCTGGCAGGTTTTGCTGTCTGATAGCATGAACTGGAGAAGAAGAAGAGCAGGCTCTGCTTTGGGAAGGTTAGAAACATCTCATGGTAACAGGTAAGAAAAGTTACCTTCGTTCCTTGCTTTTTTTTTTTTTAATCTCATAGAATTTTCTAGAATTCTGCTTGAGTACAGAGAGCTGTTTACCATAACAGTGGATATTATAAGGTAATTGTTTATGTTGTCAAGGAAGCAGATTTTCCTCCTCAGGAGGAAAGTAAAGGGAAGTTTTTCTCATTCATTGTGAAGCCTGACCACACCCACTGGCCTGGCACAGAACATCAGTGTGCAGCAGTGGATTGGGCTCAGTGTGCTTAACTGGCTGTTGCTATGGAATTTTTGTCTCTGTAATCAGAGCCTCTGCCTTGATAATTTAATTGCACTTAAAAAAAACAAACCATGAATTTGAGTAAATCCTGAGAACATCACGAGAGGGCTTTTGATTAATGCAAAATTAAAGCTCTTTCAGAAGCATTAATTGAATAAAAAGAACACTATTCAAAGAGCTTTAAGGACATCCCAAACCATTTGAAGATATAGACTCTACAGTCATTATATTAAAATCTGGTTAATAGAAGTGCTAAGTATCATCAAACATTTCTACTTCAGGGTAGAAATTTGCTTTATTTATATTTGTTTCCATCTCATTTTTTTTTGTTGTTGTCCTGACCATTAGGTATCTATTTTTTTTTTTTCTTACATTGCCCAGTCATGTTGGCAGGAGATGAAGCCCTAGCATATTTCCAACTCAGTCTTTCAACCCATCCTTCTTACTGGCCAAATGTTGATGAAGTATTATAATTAAATGTGATCTGTTTCTTTGGAGGTGGCTAAGATAAAACGTGCTTTTTGCTTGGTAGAAGAATATGTTTTTTGACTGTAGAAAGAAACAAACTGTAAACATAGCATTAAATTAATATTGATATTGACAAAGAATACACCTAAAAATTGGTTGATTGCTCTCCCCAAAGAAGTCAAAAGAAACCATTAAGTTATAGGCAAAGCATCACCTTCAAGCCCTTGGCATAATCATGTTACCAGTAGGCGTGGGTCACTTTGCTCTCTGACTTGTGAAACTGCAGGTACCATCTGGGGGGTCTTGGGCTAGGGGTTATAGAAGACTCACAACAACACCTACACATCTAGAAAACTGATTACCTTACAACATCACTTTGTTGGCAGGGAGTGCTCCGAGTTTGGTTAATTCAATAATGCAAAGTGTTACTTAACACAAATTGGCCTTTCTGTCCTCCTTGTTCAGGCTTTTGGTCTCACTTTCATCTGGGCTGCTTGTGGTTTCAGCATCTCCAACCCTAGTCCACATCTGAAGCAAGAGAAGAACTAGGTGTCATTTTCTTCCCTTTTTAAAAGCATGAAACCTTTCCCAGTTGCTACCCAGTGGACTTCCACTCACACTTGATTGGCCAAGTTGTGCCATGTGCTCTTGGCTAAACCCAAACCAGCAAGGACAGTGGGTTACTTTTGTTGTCTTAGACCTCAGGATTCACACTGTGAGACTAGGGAGGAGTCCTGCTTTTCATGAAGGGCATGCCCCCAACACCTCCACAGACAAAGGAAGAGTTGTGTCACCAAAGGCAGGGTTGGGGAGAGATGCTGCTGGATAGAAATGCATGGGGGGTGGGGGTTCTTGTTTTCTTCCTATTTATTTTAGCTGCTCAGTTGTGATCCTCTTACTTTCCTTCCTCTGCCAGTCCTTGAAATACTGGGATTCCTTGGGACTCAGACTGGGCCCACTTCCCTTCTCTATGTGTACTCTCTGCTTAGAAAATCTCATCTAGTCCTGTGGTTTTAAATGCCATTTACATGCTGGCAACCCTCCAAAATTGATATCTTCAGCCTATAACTCTCCTCTGAGCTTCACATTTGGCATCCAACTACCCACTTGACAGCTCACTTTTGTGTCTCAGAAGCATCTCAAACATGTACATCCAAAACAGAACTTTTAATTTCCCCCCAAACGAGCCCTTCTGCAGGCTTTCCCATTCTAATAAACAGCACCTCCATCTGCCCAGTGTTTCAGAACAGATGTAGGGGAGTCAGTCTTGACACTTACCTTCCCTGACTACCCATCACAACACTTTTCTTTGTTCAACAGCATCTAGCATGCCATTCCAAGGATCCAGCCCATAGTAGGTGCTCAATAAATATTTGTTGAAAATTGATTGAATGTGCTCGTGTGGTACATTCCTTGATTGGAGAATGGAAGTGTGGAGGTTAGAAAAGCATGAGGGTAATAATGGGTGGCATTCTGATAAAGATGTTTATTCTGGGATAAATTGAAAGAAACACTCACAATGCTTTCTGAGAGCTCTATGCCATTCTTCCTCTCCATTTCAAACATAACCTCACCAATATTTTGACAGAATTTCCAAGGGCACTAAAGGAGGGATGGACATGAAGTTTTACAATTTACTTGGATTTCTCTCAGAAGCATTGGCCTCCATAATGCTCCTGGTAGCAATGCTATGTTTGGTGGTTCAGTGTACAATGAGAGCCCAGTGTGGACTGAAGTTGTAATGCATGACCTTCATTTTTCTTCAGTAAGACTTGTGATCAGTGACTAATGAAATGGAAAGCTGAGGGATGTTATTCTTGTCTTTTCCATCATCAGTGATGCTGATAAGCTATGATGTTGAAAAAAATGGAGAATTATACCAGTCAGCTACTGCTGCATAACAAGCATCTAGAAAATCTTGATGGCATAGAGCAGTGAGCATTTATTTCCCATGGATCTTCAGCTTGGCTGAAGTGGCTCATCTAGGGTGGGCATTGCTGGGGTAGTTCTTGAAGCTGGGTTTGACAGGGGTGACTTTGTTCCACTTGTGGGTCCCAACCAAAGGGGCAGCAGCTTCCCAAGGGAAGTTTTTCTCAGGTTGATGAGAAAAATAAAGGCAAAGAAGGGCAGATGGAAACACTTGAAGTATCTAAAAAACTAGGCTAAGAACTGGCACACTGCCACTTTGGCCAACTAGTCAAAGAGAGCTACAAGACCAAGAGCAGTACATGGTGCCTTTTGTGGGAACATCTACCGAGTTACAGGGCAAGTTACATGGATATGGGAAGTGTGATGAATCAGAACAATACTTCCATCTGCCCAAGTATATATTACATGTTAAAGAAAACAAAAGAAAGCAGGGGTTCAGCTTGAACTGATCAAGCCCAGGGTGGGGCTGCATCTCTGTTCCATCTGCCTGTCACTGTAGTTCAAAGTACCCCTTATGGTCCCTTTGGAATAAACTACCTGATACAGTCTCCATCCTTCCCAAAGGCATTCCATTAGCTATCTATTCAGGAATGCTCAGACAATTTCTCAGGCTGGTGCCCTAGATGTTGGTTCCTATGGTATGGTTGTTATGGGAAACATTTCATTTCACATCTGCTGACACAATTTGCTGCCTCTCTACTTTTTTTTTTTTTAAAGGAGAAGGAGAGAGACTCATACTCTGATGGCTGTAAAGGATAATGAGTAATTTATTCAGAGCTATATACAAATCAGACTATCGTCTTCCAGACAGAATCAATAATATAATTTTAAGCCCACACACATTTACAAATGCTAACACTCCAGCGCAGCTGGGTTGCCATGGGCAACCAGGGCATGCCAGCTCGTGATCTGAAACCGGCCCGTGTCTCCCAGCCTGGTAAGCACATTCTGCAGACAGAATCCAAGGGAGCCAAGGATGTTAGTGTTGGCTCTGATCTGGCTGCTGCACAAATGCACCCCTGTGATGGTTTGGATTAGTTCTTGATTGAACTGCTCAGCTTTTTTAAACTCCTATTTGCACAGGACTTCTTCATATCCCTTCTGTGACTCTGTTTAAGCAGGCTGGGGGACAGAGTGGGGACCAGGGAAGGAGCTGTGTGGGTGGGAGCAGGTGATAGGAAACTCTGCCATAGCTGCTGGAGGTCAGGACATCGAAGGGTGGTGCTTAGGTCAGAGGTGAGGGAGCAGGCTAGTTAGTAAACTATAAAAGTGGGCCCAGTCAGTCTTCCCCCAAGATCAGATGTTGGGAGCTGACCTATGTCAGTTGAGAACACAAGAGCAAGAAACCAAAAGGCATGAAGGGAAAGGAGAAGGTGGTCGGGCAAATGCCAATGCTGGGAATGGGGTGAGAGACATGCAGGTCCCATTAAAAGGGCTACAGGGAGGGAGGGCACACAGGAATGGCCCATGATGGTTCCAGTTAAATATGTCAACACAAACCAGAATTCATGTCAAAGGAGTCTGTCTTAGTCAGCTCAGGAAGCCATTACAAAACACCACAGACTCAGTGGCGTAAACTACAGACATTTCCTTCTCACAGTTCTGGAGGCCAGAAGTGCAAGCATCAGGGTGCCGGCATAGTGGGCACAGTGGGAGTCTTGCTGAGGGTTCTCTTCCTGGTTATAGACAGTCAACTTCCTGTATATTCACATTATGGAAAAACAGACCATCCCTCTTATGTTTCTTTTCACAAGGGCATTTACCTCATTCATGAAGGTTCTACACTCATGACCTTATTACCTCCTAAAGGTCAAATCTCCAAGTGCTATCCCACTGGGATCAGGGCTTCAGCATATATACTGGGTGGGGACACAAACTGAATTATGAGATGTTCCAGATGAAAGAGCCACTGATATTCACAAATATCATGAAAACATTTAGAATTAGGTGATGTTTTATGATGTTAGAACATGACCTGCCTTCCCTCCCTGGCCCTTGTGTTGGTCAGACTCAAAGAAGTGAGTTGGGGGGAATTGGAGGGGGAGACAAACCATGAGAGACTGTGGACTCTGAGAAACAAACTGAGGGTTTTGGAGGGGCAGGGGGTGGGAGGTTGGGGGAGCCTGGTGGTGGGTACTATGGATGGAGGGCACGTATTGCATGGAGCACTGGGTGTGGTGCATAAACAATGAATGCTGGAACACTGAAAAGAAATTTTAAAAAATAAATAAAAATTTTAAAAAACACCCACACAAAGAAGAGCAGATTGACAGAGAGATCTAGGTTATATCCCACCCTGGCCACTGAACAGCAACATGCCTTGACTTGTGAGTGAGGCTTCTACCTCAGTTTATACACCGGCTGCAGCCAGGGCGTGCCTCAGGTGACAACAACATGAGCAGAGGGTCTTAGGTGAGACTAGCACTGTTCATTCCTAGGCTGGGGAGGAGACCTATAAGCATGAGGGTTTATGTGACTAGGGGTAGAGACCTATCAGGAGAGTCTTTATTTCCTCCCTATCTTTCTTTAAGTGAAAACATTTAAGTTCTACTCTCTTAGCAAATTTCAATTATGTAATACAATATCATCACCCGTGGTTACCATGTTACATATTAGATCTTCAGACCTTATTAACCTTACAACTTTGTGCCCTTTTATCAACCTTTCCCTATTTTCCCTACCTCTAGCTCCTGACAACCACCACTTTCTTCTCTGTTTCTATGAGTTTGCTTTCTTTAGATCCACGAATAATTGATACCATACAGTGTTTGTCTTTGTCTGGTCTATTTTACTTAGCATAGTGCTTTCTAGGTTCATCCATGTTTTCACAAAAGACAGGATTTCCTTTCTTTTTCTTTTGGATAAATACCCAGAAGTGGGATTGCTGGATCATATGGTATTTTTATTTTTAATTTTTTGAGGAAACTCCCTACTGTTTTCCATAATGGTTGTACCAATTTACATTCCCACCAACAATGCATAAGAGTTCCCTTTTCTTCACATTCTTGCCTGCATTTGTTATCCCTTGTCTCTTGATAATAAGACATCTTAACAGGTGTGAGGTGAAGAGAGTCTTTGAAGTATAGCAGAGAACTCATAAGAAGCCCTTGGGAGATCAGCTGATCCAACCACCTCACTTAACAGATAACAAAATTAAGGTCACAGAAGTTAAATGATTTTCCCAAGGTCAGAAAACAAGAGAGCAGCAGGTGTGTACAGACCATAGGGCAGTGGGGATCTCCTGGGCTTCCAGCAGAGGGATGGCATGAGGAAAGGGTCTTCAGGAAAGCAGATCTGGGGTCAAGAAGAATCAGGAATGACAGAATCAAAGGCCAGGGAGACCAGAAGCCATTCAGTTTGGGGGTCATGGGAACAGAGGATAACGGGATGGGATGACTTGTGACTGGGCGGGTCAAGAGGATGGAGGGTGAGAAAGAGGAACACGAGGACTGCACTTGGGCAGCTGTTCAAATGGTGGTTCTGCTTCCCAGAAAGTGGGGAGAAGAAAGAATTAAAAAGGTCTCAGGCTCTGGGACTGGGCAGTTGGTTCAACAGTGGGGTCATTCCCAGGGAAATGAGACAGGAACAGCTTTCAGTATACTGGGATCCAGGAGCCATAAGGACAACCAATAGAAGAGATCCTGTAGCCCGTGTAAGGTTGCCCTGGATTTCAAAAACAGGGGAACCCCCACCTCCACCTTCCAAACCTCATGTGAAGACAAGCACCAAGGTCTCTGGCTCCAGAGTTTGCCTCTTGCTCTTCTCTCCCTTGTTCTCAAGTCTTCTGACTTCCTATTTCCCAATATCTGTCCCAAGACCTGATCCTTTTTTATTAACCTGTGTGCGTTTTTTCCTATGAATTGTTGATCTTAAGCATCACCATTAGGTGCTTGGCTACTGGTGCACAGGCATGTCAGCAGCATTGACATTTCTGACAAGACACTCTCTACACACCTTCCTTTTCTGCCTCCCCTCATGTGCCAGCGACCTCTGTGGGGAGTTCTCCAGTTCCCTGCACTCCAGCCCTCTACTTCTGCTTGCCTGGTGGACCCCTGTTTCTAGCTATCACTACAGGAGCTTCAGTTCAATATGATCTGAAGTGGTACATCTTTTTTCTTCCCCCATGGTTTTCTAATAGCCTCTCCTCATTTATATCACCCAGAACTCTGGAGCCATTCATTCTTCCTCTGCCCAGCAACAAAGGCACGGAAGCCGGTTACTCCATACATCCACCCACACCTCTGTTCCCTCTACTGCTGTGGTTCAGGCCCTCTGCAGTTCTCTCTTAGACTGCTCCAGACAGGCTCTGTCCCTTCTAATCTCTCCTTGCTGCAGAAGAAACCGCATTTCTACAATATCTTGCTGAGGTGGCTCTCCATCGTTTAAGGATGAAATCCCCTTAGTACGACATACCTGCTCCTTCAGGATCTGAATCACTAATTATTGGCCCTTCTACCTTTCATCTCTCTGTTCATCTGCTTGCAGCCCCATGACTACATCCAGCATCCAGCTCATCCCTGTCTCTGCACTGCTACTTGCTTTGTCTCTTCCTGGAAGGCACTGCCCCTCTCTCTTTCCTGGAAAACTAATACTTATCTCTCCAATGGCCTCTCCTTCGGGAAGCACCTCGACACCCTGGCCTGTCCAGCAGAGTTAAGGGCTTCCCTTCTGTTGCTACAGGGCTCCAACAGATACCCTCTGACATGGCACTTAGGCAGTGTTAAAATTTTTGGCTCACCTGTCTGTACTCTGTTTTATCTTCATAGTGCCAGGGTCTAACCCAATGTCTATAGGTCATGGGCTTAATAAATGCTGATCCAAGTAAGAGAATGAATGAAGACATGAACAGAGAATTCTGCCAATGTTATGCCACCATACCTACCCTCATTCTGAAGGATAACCACTTCCAGAACTCAGGAGCTAGTAGAATAGCAGCAAGTTTGGTAGAGTTGGGAGAGGGTGGTATAGATTCAGCTAAGCTGGATAATAAGTAGAATAACAACAGTGTTTAGAACTAAAATGGAACCCAGAGGGATTCCTTAGCCTACTTTTTCATTTTAGGAACATGACTAGATAATGAGAAAGCCCTTGAAGATAGAGCTGACTTAGACTTAGTTTTTCTCATACAAACTTTCTGTGTGCTGCAAATCAGCGAGCCAATTCTTTTATTGTTAAAAAAATATTTTTCATGGTTACAAGAGAAATGTTGATTATAGAATATTGTAAGTTGATTGTCTAGGCTCATTGTAGAACATTTAGAGTAGAAAAACAAAGAAAGTAGAAACCATGTGTGGACCTTCCACCGGAGACAATTTGCTCTTTTGATTTGGCTTTTTGGATTGCAAGGGAAAGAAGTCTCCTCAAGGTGGTTCAAGCCAAGGGATGTTGTGGTGGCAAGACATGTGGAATCACAGAGATTCTCATGAAAACCTCAGAGCAGGACACCATTTCTGCATGGGAACTTGATGGGGCTGAAGCGGGGAGTAGCTTTGGATTCAGAGGCTATTTGGGAACCAAGTAGCAGTGGCTCAGAATCTCTCCTATGGAGCGCCACCATTCACATATGTCAGCTTACTCCATATGTATGCTTCTTTCCATCCTGCCACAATTCCCTGAACACTTTTCAAAAACCCAGTTTAAACGCTGAGAGAAAGAGACTTGTACTGGCCCAGCTTATCTCTTCAATAGTCCTTCAGCTTGATGGACATCTTTGATACCTCACCCAATCATTCATGGGCAAGAGGGTCAAGGGAACCTGGTCCACTTGCTGTAGGATAGGAGGAGGCAGGGCAAGCCTTAGTAACAAGAATAGCAGCGATAGTAATAATAGCTGACAGGCACTGAGAACGTACTGTATGCCTTGTACTACTCTAAATGCTTGACATACATTCTCACATTTACTTTTACCCTGTGAGTTAGGTACTATGATTATGATCATTTCACCGTTGGGGAAATGAAGCTTTATAAGCCACGGAGCCATATCTCTATACTCTATCAACCTAAAAAACTGGGGGGTGGGTTGTGCATCTACAGTGCTTCCATTTCCTATCCTCCTCTCTCCTCTTTGTCCCCTCCCTGCAGAGGTCTAGTGCCCTCACTTTAGTTGTCCAAGGTAATTCATTTAAATGCCCATGCTCCCATGTTATCTCTACTCCTTCTCCCCTCCGCTACTCATCCAAATCCTACTCTGTTCCATTCATCGCTGGCTCTCTTCCTCTCCCTTCCTCTTAACCAAGAAAAGTCTGGTTTGGCTGTTTGTTGTTTAAGTCCTGCCATTATTGGGGAGATTTTACTCCAGGATAGAATCTGTGTTCTTTTGGTCACATGGAATGAAATTTCAGGGCACCAAGAGTAAGAGACTCTTCAAAGGTTTTCACAGGCTCTGTAGACTCGGTTTCTACATCCAGCATCCGAGCAATATGCAGGATGATCCGAAGGGGGCGCTCTTTATCACTCAATAATCCTGAACCTCCAGGAGGACCCACAGTTGGCTCTGTAGCCTACAGTTGAGCCTCTGGGTGGGATAACTGGTTTACTTTTTTCTTTCTTTTTCCCAGAGCCCAAATTATGGGACCAATAAAATGAAATAAGATTACAAGCTTCTTCTGCCTTACTTGGCAAGCCAAAGAGATGAGATTCTTTGAAATCCCTGTATTTCAAAAAGATCCAGTGAGCAAGAACTTTAAACAAAGGGAGTTTAAGTAAGGGACTAGCAAGTGTTACTCTCTCTGAATACACATACAAAAGGGCACAGTACTTATGTAAGAAAGTCTAGGATGAATTTTTGCCTGTTTCTTTAAGTTGGAAATACTTACAAGGAAAAAGCAACAATATCAGGCACCTTTGGGAATTCTCTTGAGCAGCCCCCCATAATGCTTTTGTAAAATTAATAGTAATTAGGATTATTGCTTAAACAACTTGTCATTTATATCTAATTACCAAGCACTACAATAAAAATTATCATGACAGATTCACTTTGTTGTAGGCTTTATTTAATTACAATCCTTAACTTCTATGGATTTTGTCTTAATAGTTTACTGCTTGTTATATTGTCTGTTCAGAACTGAAAATGTTTATGATACTGTAGTTCTGGGCTTAGATAGGTCTTTTTCTTTTCTTTTTAAATTCTGTTTTCCTTAAAGCAGACTGGGAAGGGCTCCACTTGATGTCTTTCATCTTGGTCAGTTAAGGCAGAGATCCTGCCTCCACACCCTACCCCCAAAGTCCTTTCCTACTTTTGGTGTCCCCTCTGAGAAGGTGGGTGCTTAGGGGGCCTACAAGGCAACTGCATGTGGGGTCGTGGGCCATGTTGGTGGAGTGGGAGCCAGTCTCCTTACTGAGATCCCTAACGTGATTGTGTTCTGGGGTGGAGTCTGGACAGCATCCTGGACGCAGCAGCTATCCTGGGTGAGCCGGTAATGCTCAGAGTCCAGACTTGCCCCGTTGGACCTCGGCCTTCAGGGGAGCAGGGGCTGCAGAGGGCCGACCCCCCAGCCTGGCTGCTTCGGGCCTGCCTGACCAGGCAGAGGATGCGCAGCCACTCCATTGGAATGGAGGACCTGGCTCAGGGAAGGACACCACCACACCATGCAGACCTGGCTCGGACCCTGAGGGCGGACAAGGTAAGGGCACAGCGAGTGGGACCACACCTTCATGGGCCATGCAATCCCTCCGGCAGGACTCTAGGACTTGGCTGGAATCCCCTATGGTCCATGGCCTATAACCCAACCTAAAGCCAGTGTTCATAGTAGGTATGCTATGTGCTGTGGTCTCCCCCCAGGTAAGGTCCCATTCTTGTGTTTGCTGCTCTTAACCAGCCTTCCCCTAATGCACACACCTCCCAGACCCTCTCCTGTAACCCACGTGGCCAGCTTCACCATGCTGCTTCCTCTCTCTCCTTTCCATGTCTTTCAGCATTTTTTTTTTTAATGTCTGGCTCCTTTCCAGTATCATTCTTTGCTTTTCAAGATCACAGTTGCCTCTTTGCATAAGTCAGATTCATGCCAATATGTTAAGGATGAGAATAAATGCCATCTAATCCATTTTATTTGATTTCAATTCAGCAAACATTTATGGAGCAATATCATGTACTGAGCCCCAGAGAAAACTCAAACTTAAACAAAATGTAGTCTCTCAAGACTTTATACAACTAGCACAGATTTTCCTCCAAGGAAATGGTATTAGGATGAGATTTTTAAAAATTGTAATAATAGTAAATATTTATGTAAATGTACACTAGAAATCTCACAAGCACATCAAACCCATGATTTCATAATTTCTATTGTTTAGAATGAGGCTAAAGAAGGTAGTATGCAAAATAAACAAGTCTATTTAAGGAAACATATTAAGGAAATAACACAGGAATGACAAAAATTTGTGCAGGTGATGATGGACTCATGGCTAATTTTTGAAGTAGGAGCTCAGTAAGAGAGGAAGATTTGTAGACAAAAGACTCAATCTTAATGAGGAGACAGGGAGATGACAAGGAAGGCTTCAAGGAGGAAGGACATTAGAGATGGGACTTCAAAGATAACTAGGAGTTTTTCTAAGGTTGTGAAGGAGAGGCCACCCCACATGGAGGAAAAAACATAAGCCAAGACACACAAGTGATTGAGGTACATAGGGTCCAAAGAGCAGAAATTGGATTTCGGGGAAGTGAGTCTGGAAGTGGATCATGAAGAGTTAAGAATTAGGTTTTGTTCTTTTTGCCTTTGTGACCCATGCAGCTAATTTACCAAAAGGAGCTTTCCTCAGGACAGGATCTCCATAGTGTGGGTGAGATCAGTTAATAGGTCAGGAGACTAATTTATGGGAATATGACTGGAATCTAAGAAAGAGAGAGACAGGAGTTAATACCAGAGTGCATCTTCCAGAACAAGCACAAGTAGTTTATTGTGGAACCTTTGTTTTCTGAGTGTGCATTGAGTCATGATGGAAAAATGGGTGGTAATTCAAAAAGTCTGAAACTCGTGGCTCCCATGTAGGCTCTACTCCCACCTTCACTTTGCCCATCAGGCTCTTGTTCCGTCTCCCATGATGATAGGAAGTTTTGGTCATTGGCAGAGCTGTGTGGGGCGTTCGTGGTTGAGGGTGAGCTGGTTTTAGAGGGGAGGGAAGGGCAGAGGGAGAGAGAATTTTAAGCAGGCTCTGAGCTGGGTGTGGAACTCCATTTCAAGACCCTGAAATCATGACCTGAGCTGAAATCAAGAATCAGACACTCAATTGACTGAGCCACCTAGGCACCCCGAGGGTGCGTTTTTAACTGTTTGTGGCCAGCCTGGGTTTTGGTCCTTTGCTAACTGGGTTAACCAGTCTGGACACATCACTAACACTGGCCACATTGTCTGTGACTGGGCTGTGTTTGGCAGGGGACTTCTGAGGCCTGAGGCTCCTGTCGCCATCTTGGAATAGTGACAGGATCTGAAGCTTCTGGCATAAAGTGTATGTGGGATGGTGCAGAATCAAGGCTAGGCAGGAGGGTGTGGGTTGAAGCCACTTCAAAGTGAAAGGACTGGCCTAAGTGGCACAGATTTAAATCAGCTGTGGGAAAACAGGCACACAGCAGCTATTTTTAGTTTGTGTTAGAAACTGTAAAAGCCAGAGTTGCTCATAGAGTAGAATAATGCTTTGGATTTAGGAGATGAAGACTTTTTTAGCTCTACCACTAACTTCTGTGCTGACAGCCAGGGGGAAAGAGCCAAGGGAAGATAGTAGGCAGCAGGGCTGGCCCATTATGGCCTAGTTCAAGTGTATCATCACTGTCCCCAGACTCACTTCATCTGAGAGAGCTCCAACCTTGTTCCTGTGCTATCATCCTAGATCCAATGCTTCATATAATATTCATCCCTCTCTCAAAGTCTGCTCTTGGGGAAAGACCCCAAAATTTCTTATTTGGGTGGAAAAGACTGATAATAGCTAAGTTTACCTTTGCAGACGTGTTTGTACTTCAGTGAGGCTGAGTAGCTTAATGTGGCGAAGAAAGCTCTAGCTGGACTCCAACGTTAGTGAGCAGAACATCTGTCAAGGCGGTGGGGCCCTTCTTGACACAGTTACAGCACAGTATGTAGGTAGCTGCTTATTCCACCAATGCGCACACTCAGATGTGGATGAGACTACTTAGAACCTGGCTTTTAAGGAAAGAGCCTGATCAGGTGTCCTTCCTCGATACATAAAGAAACCAAAATTCAGAGGGATGAGGTTAGTTAGATTTAACTGAACAGGTATGTTTTGAGCACCTACTCTGTGTCAGACACCATGCTTGATGTAGGGAAGCAATGATGGATAGGATACAGTACCTACCCTTCATCTTCCCAACATCCCATGTCTGTCTGCGCAGACTCAGGGTGGGGTCATCGCATCTGCAGGCTGCTCTGTCACTAAGAGTGGAAAGGCAGGGCACCAGGATGGGCCATGTTGGAAAAGATGCTTTCATTTGATTGAGCTGTGTGTGACTGGTGACTCATGATTTGTTTCCATAGAGTCTAGCAGTGGAGCCAGTGGAACAGTAATCGTCCTGTCTCTGAAATCTTAGGAGATAAGGTAAAATCCAGCAGGCAGGGATCAAAAATGCAAACCGAGGAATAGTGTAGCTATAAGCTGCTCTCAGTTCAACCAAATTCAGCAGATATTTGTTGAGTGCTCGTTTGTGCCCATTAGAGAGAAGGATATGAGAACACAAAAATGAATGAGGCCCATTTGCTAACATGAGAAAGTCTATGGCACAGAAGGCTGAGGTTTTTCAGACTGCAGGTGGGTCATGAAATCAGTTTAGTGGATGATAAGCACAATTTAGTGGGGGTGGGGAGGGAAAGGAAATAGAATAGGTATTAAAGGCAGGGGGACCTGGGTGGCTCAGTCAGTTAAGCATCTGCCTTCAGCTCATGTTATGATCCTGGGGTCCTGGGATTGAGCCCTGCTTCGGGCTCCCAGCTCAGCCGGGAGCCTGCTTCTCCCTCTTCCTCTGCCCCTCCCCCTGTTTGTGCTCCATCTCTCAAATTAAAAAAAAACAACAACTTAAAAAAAAGTTAGTTTTCACCAAAGCATGACTTTCAAACTTTCTTTGATATTACAATCCTCAGTGAGAATCTGTTAAACATACATATATACATACCCATTATAAATCAAAAAGGTATGTATATATGTATGCACTCACAATGTTTTGTGAAATTTTATATTTATATATATAATTTATAACATGTATGTATATATATGTTTAACAGATTCTCGCCAAGGATTGTGACATCAAAGAAAGTTTGAAAGTCATAACTTACAGTATCTAGCATTGGAAGGGCTGATACTTCAGGCATTCATGCCTATGGTAGAACCCCAACCAATACATTGGTGACAGTATATCAGTTATCTGTTGCCATAGTGACACTGCAGAGCAAACAACACAAAACCTCAGTGGCATCCAACACCAAGTTGAAACCAACACTGGTTTCTCACATGTTTGCAGAGTCAGCTAGACAGCTTTATTCATCATCTGGCTGCCTCACATGTCTGGAAACCAGCAGGTTATCATCTGACCTGAATGGCTGGGATGACTGGGACAATTTGAGATGAGTGCCTCTCATCTTCTCACAGACTACTTAGCATGTCCTTATGTTGATGGCATGAGCAAAAGGACCTGTGCAAACACTTTTTAAGCTTCTGTTTGCATCACATTTTCTAATTTTCCACTGACCAAAGCAAGTCGCCCAGCCAAACCCAGAGGCAAGATGAGAAAGCATGGTAATTTGGCAAAGAACATGGGCCATTTGTACAGTTTGCCACAATAGTGAACAATGAAGTTGGATTTGCTTTGATTCATTCTTTCCTAGACTATTGGTCTTCCCTTCTCTGATCTTGGTTCTCAACCTCCAGTATCTAGAACTCTAGAAGGCATGGCAGGAGCTTCTCTTACCTTTGCAGACTAACAAGAAGAATTACAGGGATAGGCAAGAAAGTGCCCTCAGAAGACAGACTAAAAGGGGACATGGGCTGTGAGTTAGGGACCTGGTACCTCCTGGTGAGACAGGGCTGGAGTGAAGAACAGTGAGGAGAGATGGTGTGAGGAAAGCTCCAGGGGGGCCCTGATGACAACTGGGAATATCCCTGTCCTTCTAACTCTACACTCAGTTCAAGGAGAAACATCCAATCAACTTGGTCCAGCAATGGGAAGGGTTATCCTATGTGTGTTGTAGAAGGAAGCCAGACTCTTGATACTGATGTGATCTTGGGTAAGTTACTTATCTTCTCTGGTCCTCAGTTTCCTCACTGTAAAGGAAGCGGGATGACCATATGGGTTCTAAGATCCCTTCCAGTTCTCCTTCTCTGTCTCTTTCCCTGGTTGCCTTGTTCATGGTACAGATATGTTGCTTCAGTTCTCACTCTTCCCTCCAGTGATCATGACAGACAGAGTGAATCCATCCTGGCTTTTCCCTGCCAAGAATATTGCCTCAGAATTCTCCTCAACATAGTACTTGACCACTACTGTGGATCAGAATGCACATGCAAGGTCAGCTTTGTCATACTTATTTGGTAAGACTGGAAGAAGAATTTCTGTCTCTGTTTCTCTGTCTCTGTCTCTGTTTCTCTCTTTAAACTACTAGGAGGCCATGGAATCTACCCAAGCAGCTGGAAAAGCAGCAATATATTCATTTTCGATTAATTTAGAGAAGCACACTGGGAAATGCTTGGGCTGCTCCTTGCAACAAATTTGGATCCTTTTAAAAGCTTACATAAGCTGTAAAATCTCCCCCATTGTGGGAAGTCTTTAATACTCACTGAGGGAAGGGAGAGGAGTGACTCTTCCAATGTCACCATACTTTTGACCATATAACATATAACCATAACCAAAATAAGTAAGAATAACTCCAAGTAAAGGGGAATTTGAAGGTCACACTTAAGGTACTAGCAACTTGAGCTGAAATAACCCACTCTGATTTTTAGACTCTCCAGAGGCAGAACATGAATGATAGTGAACAGTATAGGTCTTGAAATCCACGTGCCTCTACAGTATACTCATCTGTCTGTGTTCCCCTGGAGCTGGCCCAGAACCTCAGGCAGAGGCTGGGCAGCAAAACATCAAGCTGGGTAGTGAGTGACCTGGTCAGCAGCACAGACAACCTGTTTTGGGATCCTGGTTTCAGCAGTTGCTAATTGTGTGAAGCCAGGAAATTGCATTGGCCTCCCTGTGCCTCGGTTTTCTGATCTTTAAGCTAGGAATCATAATAAGATCTTTACAGAGTTGTGAAGATTAATGGAAACATGCAGATAAGGTACCCAGTGACCAGCTCACAATACATTCAATAAAGGTTGGATGGTAGAGGCAGTGCTGCCTAAGGCTGCAGTAATTATTTTAAAATTGAGGCTGCTCTCTTAACATTCCTGCTTCTAATATGGCTAAAATGATCATCTATTTTAGACCCATGGCAGAGGGTGGGTTCTAGAGTTCCTGGGATAGTCACCCAGGTCCCCATCCCCCCACCTTTTTCTCCTCTACTTCCTAGGTTAAGCTATGATCCTCTTGCACACAAATGCTGTCCTCATCTAGGTTCACTGGAGAACTCCCGGTAGCCTGCCCCTTTTCCTCTTCATTTGGATGGTCTGCCACGGGATTGCCTAGATTTCAACCCATAGAACTCCCCAAACCCTCTGGAGTCATTTCCTCTTTCAGAATCTTAAGACCACAGGATCATATCTATTTTCTGAAGCTATAGAGACAGCCTCTCAAGGAACAGATTTTCAAAGGATACTTTATTCGATTAATTAGTCAATTCCCTTGTCGTAGATGTGAAATTACCCCTAAACCATCCCGACTGAGGAGACTCTTACAGTGGGAAGCATAGAGATGTTGGGTTGTAACAATAGGAGAGCTCATTTGCAATGCAAATGAGCAACCAGCAGGCAAATGAATCCTTATGGGAAAACCACTCTAATCATAAAAACCACTTGCTTTGGGGAGACTGCAATGTAAGGACAAGCAGAATCATAGCTCCATGAATCCCCTCTAATATAGGATATTAGAGAATTATCCAGGTAATTTTCTATGAAATTGCATTTGAGTAAAGCAAAATACATTGCTGGGCCATAGATAATATCTTTAGAATTTGACTCCACAATTGTAGACTGAATTATTTGTGGTTGTCACTATAGCTATGATAGTTTGGAAATAAAATAGTCAGGCTTTTCTCCCTGTTTTTATTTGTAGGAAAACAAGTCATTCAAGCTTTTTAGTGATACAATGTGACTTGCTGTCAATGGCAGTTACGAATTTTCAAGCTCTGCCAAGCACAGGAGTACCCAGAAGGGACATATGTTTTCTCTGCTTTGTGTTCCAAATTTGCCTTAAAAAACATGCAATTATGTGAAGGCCTGATTTATATTTTCAAGGAAAAGCACAATAATGGCTCTGTTTTGTAGCTGTGTTTCTCCGAAACGTATTTATTTTGCTGCCTTTTCAAAAGAAGTTGGCTAATGATCATTGGATTTTCGATTTCTGTCATGACATATGAAAATTTGATGAGGTCTGTGAGATTTAAGAACTGTTTCTCTTAAGTGAAATGGAAATTTGGTTAACATAGTTTTGTATTGCAAGCCTGAGAAATACTTACCTTTCATCCGTTTCCTTATTTTTGTGGAAAGTGGGAGAAGGGGATGCAGGAAAAACTCCATTTGTAGCTAGGATGGAACAGAATGATGATGATAACAAACAGTAAACCTCCAAAGATCTGGAGATCGGAAGGCTGTATGAGGGTCATGAGTGTAAGAGGAAACGGAGAGGGATAGAATATTTTCTGGGTATGGAGGGATGGTTCTGGGGAGTAAGTGAGGCTTTTTGGTTACATTTTATACTTAAATGAAAATTACCATAAAGCCCTTTATAAATTATATAATCCCTCTGGCAGTAGATTTCATGTCCTTCATTACTACTATTAATGATGGCGTTCACACTACTCTCTCAGCAGCATTTCTAATAAATTTATTTGAGAGAAGATGAGCTTGTCTCTTTCTGGATTGGGGAGCCCCCTCCTGGGAGGTAGGGTAATTTTTTTGTTGTTTATTCTCTTTCAGTAATGGAAGTAGAGAAAGGTCAAAGGCCCATTTTACATAATAAGGGAGTTAGTGGACAAATAATTACACAGTATAGAATATTAGGAAATTTTGAAACTAAAAGGAAAAGGTATCGGGGCAATGGAAAGACGGAAGTATAACATATATGCAATGTTTTGATTGTCTTGTACAAATCTAGAGTTATTTTGTTAGTTTAGGAATATAAATATCTTATTAATGTATAGGCTCATAAAGTATTTATATTGTATGGGGCGCCTGGGTGGCTCAGTGGGTTAAGCCTCTGCCTTCAGCCCAGGTCATGATCTCAGGGTCCTGGGATCGAGTCCTGCATCGGGCTCTCTGCTCAGCGGGGATCCTGCTTCCTCCTCTCTCTCTGCCTGCATCTCTGCCTATTTGTGATCTCTCTCCCTCTGCCAAATAAAAAATAAATAAATAAAATAAAGTATTTATATTGTATATTTAAAATCATAAAGGCTCAGAAAAATGCAATGTAAGAAAATGGAAATAATAGCATGTCTTCCCCATAATTTTTCAATCTTAAGCGAAATAATTTTCAAATTCTTTAAAAAATTGTTTCACCCCCTGGCACTCACATCTAGGGTGCAGGAAGAGAAGTCACATGCTTTTAAAGATACCATCTTGTTAGGCCTCAGATTCACATACCTTTTTCTGATACATGTTGTGTGTAAGCCTGGTAAACTCTCATCTGCTTTTTTGGATCTAGAGAAGGTTTGGTCTAAGATGATTTTTGAATGCATTCAGTGGTCATAACTTTTGTTGGGTAAGTGAAATGGCCCCTCAGTGTGATGGAATCATCTTTCACACTATTGAGATCATTCCCGTAGTCAGCCTTTTAATATTACCTTTCAGGCCTTGCCAAAAAAGTCCTACAGGGAAATTTTAATAGAATTTTCAGGTGAAGTGTTTTCCCATTCTAGAGCTAGGTTTCCAATTTTGTTCCTTGATAAAAGCAAATAAAAAGTAATTATGGGATCGTTCAAGACAGAATTTGAAAGGTACTTAAATTTTATAAAATGATGGGTCTCTCAATGGCTTTGGTGTCAGTCTGAGTTTTATGGTAAAGGCCACCACCTTGGAAGCTGGTCATAGTGATTTCAGAGAATGATCCTATTGGGGAAATAGCCAGTTCCATCCTTTGCTATCTTTTTTAAGACTCATGAGATGACGCAAGAACACCAGAGCTTAACTTGGCTTTACCCACTGGTCACAGTTTATTCATTCATTCTAAGCCAGAAATGTAGAGATTTTCAATAATGAAAGACAAATTGTTGAGATAGTAGCTCAGAAACTGGAGGTGATAGGAGACACCCTCTGGTGGTCTGTTTATTGAGCTAAGGACAGGTGACTAAAAGATGGCCCATTTCCCTAACACCGAAAACCTCTAGCCATAGCTTCAGAAAATGTACCCCAGAAAAAGAGATCCCAGATAACTTCTCCCTAGACCTCCTCCTGGTTTAGCCTGGGGTGAGACAGAATGAGGTGGGGGGGGGCGCGCACAGAGGACGTGGCAGAAAGCAAGTCTAGTGCACAGGTTGCCTGACAGGAGAGAATCTTTGGACTATGATGTAGCAAAATATTTTCAATCTCCCTTTTCCCATTTCCATCCAGGTCATGATAAGTCTGTGCCTATCTTCTCCTTTCCTCCTACTACCTCACCTCTTCCTTCCTTCCAGTCCCATCCAGCCAACCTTCCTCCAGAATTTGGGACTGAAGAGTCAGTTGAATTGGAGTAGAAACAAGAAAACTGTGGGTTGGAAAAGCCTAAGTATTACTTGAAGGCTCAGCTATTTCATGGGCCTCTCATAAAGAGAGAAACAATGGGTTCCCAGAAATTGCATTTTATGGGCATTATCATTAGTATTATATGTTTTTAAATTTATTTTCTTTTTGTTTTGTTGAGATCGAACATCAAGTGACCCTGGAAGAGCTACAGAACTTGAGTGCACTCTTTCAGGTAGGAATTTACCAGGTGAGCTGTCTTAAATATTCATCTGGGTAATTCGAGTCTCTCCTTGATGGTTTCAGTGAAAAGTGCAATCCTTTTAATTCCTATAAAATAGCAATGAAGAATAAATTCACCTTAATTGTCATTTTTTAATGGAATTAGAAACAAGTTGTGAATGCATCAGAGAAATGAACAAAAGAGATACCATGTTAGAAGTTGACAGGGTTTAGGTAAGTCTAATTAGACATCCGATCCTTTGGGCTCTTGCTCCGAGACTAAACAAAATGCAGCTATGTTCATCATTAATTATTCTTTTTCCCTCCTAGGAGTATGAAAAGAGAGGAAGACAGCTGCTGGACATGGAAACTTTCAAATGCATAATGAAACAGAGTATGAGGTCACAGAATAAAGTAAATGGATTTTATAAATGTTGGATCATCGAAAGCCACAGTTAAAACTTTACGTGTATGAACGAATTAAGCTTGATGTTCTATCTGTAAGATCACTCTCAGCTCTAAACTGTGATTTCTGCTAGTATCTACTTGGTTCACAGAACAGTTTACTTGGGAAAATATTTTTTAAATTATTGAAAAGATGCTAGACCAGCAAGATATTTAGAGACTTTTATTGAAAAGGAGAGAAAGGCTCTTGCTCTATCACTAAGTATTTCTGTAGACGGTCCCCAACTTAGGATGGTTTGACTTTAAGATAATGTGAAAGCCATGCACAGTTAGTAGAAACCATAACTTGAATCTTTATCTTTCCTCCAGAGCTAGTGATATGTAGTCTGATCCTCTCTCATGAGGCTGGGCAGCAGCCATAGCACCCAGTCAGCCATGTGCTCACGAGGGTCAACAGCTGACAATACACTGAGAACCCTTCTGTACCCAGGCAACCATTCTGTTTGTCATTTTCAAAACAGTATTCAACATTCCATTATAAAACAGACTTTGTGTTAGAAAATGTGGCCCTGCTGGAGACTAGTATTTAAGGTAGGCTAGGCTAAGCTATGATGTTTGGTAGGTTAGGTATATTAAATGCATTTTCCTCGTATGTTATTTTCAACTTAGGATGGGATCATCAGGATGTATCCCATCAAAACTTGAGGAAGATTGGCATACCTATTGTTTCCAAAGAATGTGGACCCCCCTTCAATACCCAATCTGCTGGAATGAAATAGTTTAAACATACCCTCTGCCATATTGTTTAGCCCAGTTATTAACTCAAAATATGAAATCTTAATGGCTATTCAGGCTCCTATAACAAAATACCACAAACTGGGTGGTTTACAAATAACAAACATTCATTCCTCACAGTTCTAGGGACTAGAAGTTTGAGATCAGGATCAGGTGAGGGCTCTCTTCCAGGTTGTAGACTTTTCCTTGGGTCCTCATGTAGCAGAAGGGACTTGGGAGCTCTGTGGGATCTCTTTCCTAAGAACACAGATATCATTCACAAAGCATCCACCTTCATGACCTAAGCAACTCCCAAAGGCCCCACCTCCTAATACCATCATATCAGGCATTAAGACTTCAACATATGAATTGGGGTGTGGTGAACACAAACATTGAGTCCATAGCAATAAATAAGGTTTTATTCCTGAGATAAAATACATATTACAAAATGAGAAGCTCTTTAAGTACTACTTGCTAGGTTTCCTGATTGCATCTTAAATTATATATAAAAAAAACTCAAGGTAGACCTCTTTGATCTTGTCCCTGAGATTTGAACAAAAACATGCCCCTTCTAAGTGCAAAGCCCACAGTTTCAAGGGCTACAGTACAAGTTTAGGTGTGTTTAAAATTTCTTCTACAATGAGAAGTGATCATTAAATGGTACTATTTTTATTTTTTTTTAAAGATTTTATTTATTTATTTGACAGACAGAGGTCACACGAGTAGGCAGAGAGGCAGGCAGAGAGGAGAGGGGAGAAGCAGGCTCCCTGCTGAGCAGAGAGCCCGATGCGGGACTCGATCCAAGGACCCTGGGATCATGACCTGAGCCGAAGGCAGCGGCTTAACCCACTGAGCCACCCAGGTGTCCCTAAATGGTACTATTTTTAAATAGTCTCCTCTCTATTTGTGCAATACCATACAAAGAACTTCTGTTGGGAAGAGAGAAGAGTGTTTTAAATGGATAAATTCTTGGGTGTTTTACCAACATTCTAGATCTTTTTAGCCAAAGCAGTCTAATTATCTAGATTTTTAGAATTTCTGCCCACCTAGTCAGCCACTTATTCCCTTATCCTCTCATTCATTCATTCATTCATTCAATAAATCTTTACTGGGGCAATATTCACTTAGTAAATATTTACTAAGGGGCTTTGTTTTAGCCCCTGTGGCACACAGTCAGTCAAGATACAGCCTAGAGCCACTCTAGAATTAAGCATGGTTGTCATGGGGGCATGTCAAGCAGACCAGGAAGTCAGGCCTGAAAGAGCTAAATCTTGGGCTGATTTTAAGGGATGAAGGGAATCACTCGATGAAGGAAGGAAAGATGGGCAAGGCCTGCAAGAAGGAACAGCATTCCCAGAGGCACAAAGACAAGAGCCAGCATGATGCCTGTTACATACATCTAGGGGAATGTGTGTAAAGGAATGTGGGACAAGGATCAGATTATTTTGAACCATTTGTACTAAGCTTAATTTTATGCAGTATATCACCAAGAAGCCATGAAGACATGTCTTTCTTCATTTATTTATCAAACAATTAATTGATTTTTGACTATGTGACTACACTGTCTTAGGGTCTTTTCATATTTCATTAGTCTCTAGAATATCAGAATAACTTCATTCAGAAGGCATTGTTATTCTTATTTTGTAACTGAAAAGACAGAAGTTCAGAGAATCTGAATAACTTGGAATAACTTGCCTGAAGTCCCTCAGCTACTAAGGAAAGCATCTGGGATTCAAACTCTGGTCTGCAACTAATGCTCAACATGTCAGTTAGGATTAGGTTCACCTACAGAGTGACAGAAAACGCTAAGCCACCAAGACTGAAGCAAGATAGTTTTCTCTGATTTAAAAAGTCAGGTGGTCAAAAGGGCTTCATGAAATCATCAGGACAGACTTGTCCTGCTTTGCTGCTCTCTCACTTTCAGCATGTGGACTCCTCTTCATGGCTCAAGATAACTGCTTGGACTCTAGCTAATAAGAATGCTCTCATTTTAGGCAGCAGGGAGGGAGAAGAGGCAAAGAGAGATCACTCCTTTCCTTTAAGGGCAATTCCCAGGAGCTCCCTGTGACATTTTTAACTTCTTTAGTCAGAAATTAACCATATGTCATATCTAGCTGTGAAAGTTGGCAGGTAAGTATGATCTTTTTTCTGAGGAGGCATGTATCCAGTTAAAAGTTGTGTGTTCTTTAGTAAGGAAGAATGGCTAAGAGAAACAACCAAAGCCCCATGTCTTCTCCACTATTCTAGGGTTTCATATTCTAGTACTGGCTAAAAACCAGGAAGTATCTCCTTTGCTCTTTCTAGGAAATGTTGACTTAATCAAAAGTCAATGCTGGGGCACCTGGGTGGCTCAGTCGTTAAGCGTCTGCCTTCAGCTCAGGTCATGGTCCCAGCGTCCTGGGATCGAGCCCCACATCAGGCTGCTTGCTCTGCGGGAAGCCTGCTTCTCCCTCTCTCACTCCCCCCGCTTGTGTTCCCTCTCTCGCTGTGCCTGTCTCTCTGACAAATAAATAAATAAAATCTTTAAAAAAAAAAAAAGTCAATGCTAAAAAGGGGAAGGAGGGCACGAAAGAATAACATTTAGGAAGAGCATAGTGTATAGGGTAAGCATTTTAGACAGAGGTAGCATCTACAGGAAGAGGGGTCTTAGTCCCCAAGTCCACTAAGCCCTTGGTTTTTGGGGGGAGCAGAGAGAGTAATAGATCTATTTTCTTATTTCTATACCTTTACTATACTTTGCCTAGAATGCTCTCCTCCCCTCTCTTGCTTAAGTAATGACTCTCTGAATTCTGATTGTTTTAGAATATTCCCAGAATCTAGCACCATGTGTGGCACATGCAGGTGCCCAATAAATGTTGAATGAATGAATGATGTTAAGGCAGTGCAGCCATTGTGGACTTGAAGGGGTATATCCTAACTTCCCTAGAAATTAATAGATGCTTCTCCTTTTAACCTGATAGTTATCTATAGTTACCTGTGGCATAGAACTAATCATTTTGTCTTACACTGTTTGCTTGTTTGTGACCCCACTATACAGTGAATGCTGTGAGGGTAAGTAACACACCTTTCAGTTATGAGGCCTCAGCATCTGGCTCAGGACTTGGCATACCATTGGTGTTCAACCTGTGTTTCTTCTGTGAGTGAATCCATGTGTGGAGGAAGCAGTCCAGTGTTCCTTAGAATACCACATAATCATGCTGAGAAAGAAGTAGTTTGGGCAGAGCCTAATTATTCATAGACACAGGTCCTCCACCACCAAATTGAGACCATCTGGTGACCCATGCCCTGCCTGAAGGCCAACTCCTGCCATGGCATGTGACACTGCATGACCCTTGCCTGATGTACCTTGTTTGGAGTTCCAGGATGCCCAGGCATTCCCACAGCTCTCCCACGCACTGCCTTCTGGAGGCAAGGTGGTCTGAGTGGGCATCTTGAGCCCAGCCAGTGATTGCTTTCATCCTGAGCTTTTCTGTTTCCCATTCCTTCTGTGGCCCTATGCTCTTCTTGAAGTTATCCTTCTGGGTGTTTTGGTTTGTTTGGGCATTCATTTCAAAAACATTTGTTGCATATTATGTGCGTGGTATTGTCTAGTTGCCATGGTGAAGTCTGCACTGTCATCCTCAGAGGAGTATGATATGTCTCCATCTGAGCATGACTTAGAGGGAAGTGGGACTGAGCTGAGGTTCACAGCCAAGGCCTTTCCTCACAAACTTTCCACTGACACTGAGTGTTGATTCACCAAGGGGCAATGCCTTGTGTCTTGAACACCAGGCATCATCTTATATTCTCCCTTTTACTGCAATTACTACACAATAGCAAATACCCATGGGATTTATAAGAGAAAAGCCAACATCTTACTCCCCCAAAGAGATATATAACCTTACTCTTTCTGTTGCAGATACCTCCTATATACATTCCTGAAATTACAGAATCTTGGGTTTCAAAGGACCTTAGAGGTCACTTAGTATATAGTCCCTTCAATGCTCAAATTTTCTTCTTTGCTAAGCCCTGAGTCAGCATACACTTGAATACCCTCAACTAACAAAAATACAATGCCTTACAAGGCAGTCCATTTCAAGGTTAGAGAGCTCTGACCTTGGAAACTTTCCCCCCTCTTGATGAGCTGAAGTTGGTCTTTCTTGACATTCTACCCATTAGCTCAATTTCTATTCTTTTGAGCTGCCATAGCAAATTACAACAAATTTAGTAACTTAAAACAGATGCATATTTATTATCTCACAGTTTTTATGAGTTAGGAATCAAATCATGGCTTAGCTAGGTTCTTTGCTTCAGGGTCTCTCATGAAGCTGCAACAAGCAGGTGGCTATGGCTTGGGTCTCATCTGAAACCTTGATGGGGGAAGGATCCACTTCCAAGCACAGATGATTATTGCCAGGAATCAGTTCTTTGCTGGCTGTTGGCCAGAGGTTGCCCTCAGTTCCTTGCCATGTGGGCCTTTCTATATGGCAGCTTATAACAGAACAGCTGGTCTCCTCAAAGCCAACCTGAGAGCCTGTTAGTAAGACCAAAGTTAGGATCTCATGTAATCTAATCATGGAAACAGCATTACCCTCTACATTAGGTATTTCTAGTGGATACAAACAAGCTACTCAAGGGGAGGGGATTACATAGGCCATGAATACCAAGAAGTAGGGATACCAAGAAGTGTGGGTCCATTATGTAGTCTGCTTACTATAGCCACACAGAAGAAATCTACTCTGCCGTTCATAGAAAAATCTTTCTAATACTCAAAAATAATTTTTTTGAAGTGTTCATAGGAGATTTTTTTCTTTCTTTCTTTTTTGGTTCACTCCTCCATATTTTTTTACTATTATTAACACATAATTTATTATTTGCTTCAGGGGTACAGGTCTGTGAATCATCAGTCTTACACAATTCACAGCACTCACCATAGCACATACCCTCCCCAATGTCCATAATCCAGCCACCTATCCCTCTCCCCAACCCCCAGAAACCCAGAAACCCCAGTTTGTTTCCTGAGATTAAGAGTCTCTTATGGTTTGTCTCCCTCCCTGGTCCCATCTTATTTCATTTTTTCCCTCCCTACCCACCATGAGCCCCCACCCTGCCTCTCAAATTCCTCATATCAGAGAGATCATATGATAATTGTCTTTCTCTGATTGACATATTTCGCTTAGCATAATATCCTCTAGTTCCATCCATGTCATTGCAAATGGCAGAATTGGGGGAGGTTTGATGGCTGCATAGTATTCCCTGTGTGTGTGTGTGTGTGTGTGTGTGTGTGTGTGTGTGTGTGTATACCACATCTTCTTATCCATTCATCTGTTGATGGACATCTAGGTTCTTTCCATAGTTTGGCTGTTGTACACATTGCTGTTATAAACATTCAAGTGGATGTGCCTCTTCGGATCACTACATTTGTATCTTTAGAGTAAATATCCAGTAGTGCAATTGCTGGGTATAGGATAGCTCTATTTTCAACTTTTTGAGGAACCTCCATACTGTTTTCCAGAATGGCTGCACCAGCTTGCATTCCGACCAACAATGTAGGAGGGTTCCCCTTTCTCTGCATCTTCGCCAACATCTGTTGTTCCCTGACTTGTTAATTTTACCCATTCTGACTGGTGTTAAGTGGTATCTCACTGTGGTTTTGATTTGCATTTCCCTGATGGTGAGTGATGTTGAGCAATTTTTCATGTGTCTTCTGGCCATTTGGATGTCTTCTTTGCAGAAATGTCTGTTCATGTCTTCTGCCCATTTCTCGATTGGATTATTTGTTCTTTAGGTGTTGAGTTTGATTAAGTTCTTTATAGATTTTTGGATACTAACCCTTTATCTGATATGTCATTTGCAAATATCTCCTCCCATTCTGTCGATTGTCTTTTGGTTTTGTTGATTGTTTCCCTTGTTGTGCAAAAGCTTTTGATCTTGATGAAGTACCAATAGTTCATTTTTGCCCTGCTCCCCTTGCCTCTGGTGATGTTTCTAGGAAGAAGTTGCTGCAGCTGAGGTTGAAGAGGTTGCTGCCTGTGTTCTCCTCAAGGGTTTTGATGGATTCCTATCTGATGTTGAGGTCTTTCATCCATTTTGAGTCTACTTTTGTGTGTGGTATAACGAAATGGTCCAATTTCATCCTTCTGCAGGTGGCTGTCCAATTTTCCCAACACCGTTTGTTGAAGAGACTCTTTTTTCCATTGGACGTTCTTCCCTGCTTTGTCGAAGATTAGTTGACCATTAAGTTGAGGGTCCATTTCTGGGCTCTCTATTCTGTTCCATTGATCTATGTGTCTGTTTTTGTGCCAGTACCATACTGTCTTGTGATTACAGCTTTGTAATAGAGCTTGAAGTCTGGAATTATGATGCCACCAACTTTGGTTTTCTTTTTCAACATTCCTCTGGCTATTCAGGGTCTTTTCTGGTTCCATATAAATTTTAGGATTATTTGTTCCATTTCTTTAAAAAAAATGGATGGGATTTTGATAGGGATTGCATTAAGTGTGTAGATTGCTTTAGACAGCATAGACATTTTCACAACATTTGTTCTTCCAATCCATGAGCATGGAACATTTTTCCATTTCTTTGTGTCTTCCTCAATTTCTTTCATGAGTACTGTATATTTTTCTGAGTACAGATTCTTTGCCTCTTTGGTTAGGTTTATTCCTAGGTATCTTACGGTTTTGGATGCAATTGTAAATCAGATCAACTCCTTAATTTCTCTGTCTTCTGTCTTGCTGTTGGTGTATAGAAATGCAACTGATTTCTGTGGATTGATTTTATATCCTGACACTTTACTGAATTCCTATGTGAGTTCTAGAAGTTTTGGAATGGAGTCTTTTGGGTTTTCCACATAAAGTATCATATTATCTGTAAAGAGTGAGAATTTTCCTTCTTTGCTGATCCAGATGCCTTTAAATTCTTTTTGTTGTCTGATTGCTGAGGCTAGGACTTCTAGTAATATCTTGAATAGCAGTGGTGAGAGGGACAGCCCTGCCATGTTCCTGACCTTAGGGGAAAAGCTCTCAGTTTTTCCCTATTGAGAATGATATTCGCTGTGGGTTTTTCATAGATGACTTTGATGATATTGAGGTATGTACCCTCTATCCCTATACTGTGAAGAGTTTTGATCAAGATAGGATGCTGTATTTTGTCAAATGATTTTTCAGCATCCACTGAGAGTATCATATGGTTCTTGTTCTTTCTTTTATTAATGTATTATATCACATTGATTGATTTGCGGATGTTGAAACAACCTTGCAGCCCAGGAACAAATCCCACTTGGTTGTGGTGAATAATCCTTTTAATGTACTGTTGGATCCTATTGGCTAGTATTTTGGTGAGAATTTTTGCATCTGCGTACAAGGATATTGGTCTATAATTCTCCTTTTTGATGGGGCCTTTGTCTGGTTTTGGGATCAAGGTAATGCTGGCCTCATAAGTTTGGAAGTTTTCCTTCCATTTCTATTTTTTGGAACAGTTTCAGGAGAATAAGTATTAATTCTTCTTTAAATGTTTGGTAGAATTTCCTGGTAAGCTGTCTATCCCTGGGCTCTTGTTTTTTGGGAGATTTTTGATGACTGCTTCAATCTCCTTGTGGGTTATGGGTCTGTTCAGGTTTTCTATTTCTTCCTGGTCCAGTTTTGGTAGTTTATATGTCTCTAGAAATGTATCTTTTTCTTCCAGATTGTCAAATTTGCTGGTGTATGGTTGCTCATATGTTCTTATAATTGTTTGTACTTTCTTGCTGTTGGTTGTGATCTCTACTCTTTCATTCATAATTTTATTAATTTGGGTCCTTTCTCTTTCCTTTTTGATAAGTCTGGCCAGGAGGTTATCAATCTTATTAATTCAAGAATCAGCTCCTAGTTTCATTGATTTGTTCTTTTGGGTTCTGTTCTTTTGGGTTCTATTTCATTGATTTCTACTCTGGTCTTTATTATTTCTCTTCTCCTACTGGGTTTAGGCTTTCTTTGCTGTTCTTCCTCCAACTGCTTTAGGTGTAGGGTTAGGTTGTGTACTTGAGACCTTTCTTGTTTCTTGAGAAAGCCTTGTATTGCTATATACTTTCTTCTTGGGACTGCCTTCACTGTGTCCAAAGATTTTGAATACTTGTGTTTTCATTTTCATTTGTTTCCATGAATTTTTAAAATTCTTCTTTAATTTCCTGGTTGACCCCTTCATTCTTTAGTAGGATGCTCTTTAGCCTCCACGTATTTGAGTTCTTTCCAATTTTCCTCTTGTGGTTGAGTTCTAGTTTCAAAGCTTTGTGCTCTGAAAATATGCAGGGAAAGATCCCAATCTTTTGATACTGGTTTGTGACCCAGGATGTGATCTATCCTATAGAATGTTCCATGTGCCCTAGAGAAAAATGTGTATTCTGTTGCCTTGGGATGGAATGTTCTAAATATATCTGTGCTGTCCATCTGGCCCAGTGTGTCATTTAAAGCCTTTATTTCCTTGATGATCTTTTGCTTAGATGATCTGTCCATTTCAGTGGGGGGGGGTGTTAAAATCTCCTACTATTATTGTATTATTGTCAATGTGTTTCTTTGATTTTGTTATTAATTGGTTTATATAATTGGCTGCTCCCACATTAGGGGCATAAATATTTAAAATTATTAGATCTTCTTGTTAGACAGACCCTTTAAGTATGATATAGTATCCTTCCTTATCTCTTATTATAGTCTTTGGTTTAAAATCTAATTTATCTGATATAAGGATTGCCACCCCAGCTTTCTTTTGATGTCCATTAGCATGGTAAATTGTCCCCCCCCCCATTTTCAATCTGGAGGTGTCTTTGGGTCTAAAATGAGTTTCTTGCAGACAACATATTAATAGGTCTTGGTTTTTTATCCATTCTGACACCTTGATAGGGGCATTTAGCCCATTTACATTCAGGGTAACTTTGAAAGATATGAATTCAGTGCTATTGTATTGCCTGCAAGGTGACTGTTACTATATATTGTCTCTGTGTCTTTCTGGTTTGTGTTACTTTTAGGCTCTCTCTTTGCTTAGAGGACCCCTTTTAATATTTCCTGTAGGGCTGTTATGGTGTTTGCAAATGCTTTTAATTTTTGTTTGTCCTGGAAGGTTTTCATCTCTCCTTCTATTTTCAATGACAGCCTGGCTGGATATTGTATTGTTGGCCACATATTTTTCTTGGTTAGTGCTCTGAATATATCATGCCAGTCCTTTCTGGCCTGCCAGGTCTCTGTGGATAGGTCTACTGGCAACCTAATATTTCTACCACTGTATGTTACAGACCTCTTGTCCTGAGCTGCTTTCAGGATTTTCTTTGTCATTGAGACTTGTAAGTTTTACTATTAGATGATGGGGTGTGGACCTATTTTTATTGATTCTGAGGCAGCCTCTCTGTGCCTCCTGGATTTTGATGCCTGTTCCCTTTACCAAATTAGGGAAAATCTCTACTATAATTTGCTCCAGTATACCTTCTGCCCCTCTCTGTCTTTCTTCCTCTTCTGGGATCCCAATTATTCTAATATTGTTTCATCTTATGGTATCACTTATCTCTCAAATTTCCCCCTCGTGGTCCACTAGTTGTCTCTCTTTTTCTCAGCTTCTTTAATCTCCATTATTTGGTCTTCTATATCACTAATTCTTCTTCTGCCTCATTTATCCTAGCAGTAAGAGCCTCCATTTTTTATTGCACCTCATTAATAACTTTTTTATTTCAACTTTGTTATATTTTAGATCTTTTATTTCTCCAGAAAGGGTTTTTATTTCTCCATAAAGAGAGTCTCTAGTATCTCTCATGCTTTATTTGAGCCCAGATAGCACCTTGATAATCATCATTCTGAACTCTAGTTCTGACATACTATTAATGTCCATATTGATTAGGTCCCTAGCCATTGGTACTGCCTCTTGTTCTTTTTTTTTTTTTTGAGGTGAGTTTTTCTGCCTTGTCATTTTATCCAGATAAGAATAGATGAATGAGAGAACAAAATAATAGAAGGGTAGCAATGACCTCAGAAAAATATACACTAACCAAATCAGAAGAGACCCAAAACTAGGGGAGAAGAAAGGAGGGGAAAAAAAAGAGAGAAAAAATTTTTTATATATTACACTGGTGAATAGAACAGAGCCACTCACTTGGTTTTGTGTGTATTTTGGTCTGTTAGAGGAAACTGCCTCCCAAAATTTTAAAGAAAGAAAAACTTATGTATACATACAAAAATAAGGGTAAACATGATGAAGGAATGAGATATGACTGTAAAGATGTAAACTAAAAAAGATTCTAAAAAAAGAATTGATAATATAAGAAGTTGATTGAAAAAAGGAAAAAAAAGAGAAAAGAATGTGATCAGGCTGGAGACTAGAACAAAGCCAATCACTAGATTTAGGGTATATTTTGATCTATTAGAAGAAACTATATCCCAAAATTTTAAAGAAAGAAAAACCTATATGTATACCAAAAAAGGGGGGTCAAATACAATGAAGGGATAGAATGTGAATATAACAATGAAAATTTTAAAAGATTTTTAAAAAAAGTATTGATAAGGGGTGCCTGTGTGGCTCAGTGGGTTAAGCCTCTGCCTTCAACTCAGGTCATGATCTTAGAGTCCTGGGACTGAGCCCCACATAGGGCTCTCTGCTTAGCAGGGAGCCTGCTTTCCCCTCTCTCTCTGCCTGCCTCTCTGCCTACTTGTGATCTCTCTCTTTCTGTGTCAAACAAATAAATAAAATCTTTTTTTAAAAAGGCATTGATAAGATAAAATAGTTATAAAACGTTAAAATAGGAAAGAGGAAAATCTAAAAAATAGAATAAGAAAAAATAAAATTAAAAAAATTTAACTTTGAAAGACTAAAGAATCATGGGGAAAAAGCCATGAATTCCTGTAACTGTGAAGTTTTGCAGTTCTCTTTGATCAGTGAACTTGGACTTGGCTGGATGTTCTTCTTGATCTTCTGGGGGAGGGGCCTGTTGCTGTGATTCTCAAATGTCTTTGCCGGAGATGGAATTGCACCACCCTTGCCAGGAGCCAGGTTAAATGGCCTGATTCAGAGAGCAAATCTGCTTGGGTTCACTCCCAGTCGCTTTTGTTCCCTGCATGCTTTCTGTACAGCTTTGGAGGTGGAGAACAAAGATGGCAGCCTCCAATCTCCTGCCCCATAGGAGCTGAGAGCTCCGGCCCCACTCCTCAGTGCGCCCTCAGAGAAAAGCAGTCAATCCCTCCTGTCTCCCTGGTCTCCAGCCACACTTCAAGCTCACCTGGCCTGTGACCAAGCATTTCTATCTCTGGCGCATAGCCCGGTTTGGAGTGTCCAAACCCAGCAGATTTCTGGGGCTCACTCCCGCGCCACTCCTCCTGGAGGAGGAGGGAGGGGGTCTCCTCAGATCTGCCACTTCTGCTTGAAGAGCCGTGGCCTGACTGTGCCTTGGATACAGTTTAAGTTAATCACGAGCTGAGAGCCCCTCCTTAGCTCCGTCTGTGCAGCCACATTCCCTGCTCTGATACCTGGGAGCTCTGCCACACTCAGGCTCCTCCAGTCTTTCTGTGACCCCAAGGGACCTGAGACCACACTGTCCCCGCAAGGGCTCCATCCCCTGCTTAGCCTCTGGAGTGATGTTCCTCAGTGGAGCAGATTTCTAAAAGCTCCGATTTTGTGCTTCACTGCTTTACGGCTTGCCGGGAGCCAGCCCCTCCCCTCACAGTCTCTCTTCCCATATATCACCTCGGGCTCACTTCTCCACACATCCTACCTTCTGGAAAGTGGTCGATTTTCTGTTCCTAGTGTAAGGGCCTATTTAGCCAAAATGGCTCCATTTTGGTTGAATAGCCATTTTGTTGTTTATGCAGTAAAACTCAAAAGGACCCTGCCTCCCCACCCTCAAGAGGACTTACTTAAAAACAAGTCCCGGAAACCAGTCCTAGGTAACAAAGCCCAGATACAAGGGCAGGTCAGGCCAGATGGAGGTATCCAGTCAGTGGGGGCACATACTGTCTCCCTAGCTACCAAGGAGTATGAGCCCTGCCCTTTGGGCGCCTTTTGGGCACCAATTCTGACCAAGGTGATAGGCAAGTTCAAATGTCTATTATAGGGTAAATTGTAATTCAATTGGTCACTTATGTATGACCTACCCTAACTGTGCAGTTTTCTCTGTGTCATTGGCCACCTGTGAGTAGCCAGGCCAAACACATGGCCTTTGCCCTTAAAAGCCAGTCTGTAAGGCAGAGAGGGGTCACCTCTCTTTGTAAGAGACGGCCCTGGCCGGTCAGTTTGATTCTCGATGCTTGGCGTGAAATAAAGCTTTGCTTGACCTTTGCTTTGTATCAGTCTCGCTCCTTTGATTAAGGACCCAACACCTAGAATTGCTGCTTTTCTTCTTTTCGGTCTCCTGTTGAGTTTGTAGGTGTCCAGAATAGTTTGATAACTATCTAGCTGAATTCCTGGGACCCAGTGATATTTAAGTCTCCTACTCCTCCACCATCTTGCTCTGGTCTCTCAAAAATAATTTTCATAACTTGCATGTCCTCTTGTTTTGGGAAACACCTAAGGGTGCACCCTTACCATCCAACCATCATTTGTTTTGCTGTTATCTAATGTGGGGTCCCTAAACACAGTCTAGTCTTGGCTGGAACTGACCAGGGTGGAGTGGGACCTCCTGGGAGCAGATGGACTGAGAGACAAAAAGTTCATGCTAATTAGGGCTCCATTTCAAAAATAGATGTTCTAGGAGCCCCAGTCTGTCATGAGGGAAGAGTGGTAGGGTCAGCACACTGAACTCCAACTCACAGTCCTATTAATGTTTTAGAACAGGCATCCCAGAGACCTTTGATTATTATGCATTGTAATATGAGATTCGGAAATTGGAAAAATTAAGATTTCCACTCCTTTTGCATCTTCTCCCCCAACAACCTAGTGAAGAGTTTCCTTCTATGCTGTCTACAGATTTATTTTTTCCTTTTCAGAATATTGAACAAATACAACAGCTTTTCATGAAAATAGACTATGAATCAGCAGGCAGAATTCAATGGGTAAGTTGGGTTATGTTTTGTTCATCAAATTTGGGATTAGTAAGGAAAACACATATAATGTTAGCTCTGAGCCTGTTCCTTTCTGGAGTATGCTATGTCCTTCAGTGCTTTGTCAACCTGAAACTGAACCAAGGGGATATACATGTTCACAGTTTCCAAATTTTGTAATGTCAGATTATTCTTGGAATAGTTTAACTAGGGATTTCAGTAGCTAAGGCAAGTTCCAAGAAGCTTTTCCTAAAACTAAGAAGTAAAGGATACACTTGTCATCTTACCCCAAAGCAAACATGAAACACCAGTGAGCAAGAAATTCTATGAGCAAAAAACACCTGATGAGGGGCATCTGGGTGGCTCAGTGGGTTAAAGCCTCTGCCTTCGGCTCAGGTCATGATCTCAGGGTCCTGGGATCGAGCCCCACGTCGGGCTCTCTGCTCAGCGGGGAGCCTGCTTCCCCCTCTCTCTCTGCCTGCCTCTCTGCCTACTTGTGATCTCTGTCTGTCAGATAAATAAATAAAATCTTAAAAAAAAACACCTGATGATAATCAGATCAGTTAACACGTGAAGTATTTAGAACAGGGACAGTCACAAAGTAAATTCTCAACAGATATCATCATCATCGTCGTCATCATTATTAATAATCCCCAATTTGAGTTGTGTAATAATAAGGAGCTGAGACATCGGCTTTAAACATTCTCTGCCATTGCATATGTCAGTGCCCTTCTACTGTCCCAGAATGAATTAAGTTCTAAAATGACAACTTGAACAGTAAGACACCTCTATTCAGACCTTGGGTCAATTTCCCAGCAAAATCAAATGGAAGTGTTTACATTATCATCTGACTTGAAAAGGAAGTCAGGATTCCAGAGAAGAGAAGGGGAGGCTCTAATGAAGTGGGCTTTGGGGAAGTGGAGAGAAAAGAAATGTTCCAGACCCTACAGTATCCCCACCCCTTCCCTCTGACCACAGACTTCTTTTCCCTAGGTGTACTGCTGAGATTCTAAATGAGGCATATACTGGTGGGTGGGAACCGTGCAGTCTGACCCATAAGGACTTCAGTCTCTGGCCAGCCACTTACTAGTTGTTTGATCTTAGGCAAGCTATTTAACCTTTCAAAGCTGGGGTTTCCAGATCTGTAAAAGAGAAGAACAATAGTATCTATCTCATACAGTTATCATGAGAATTGAAGGGAAGGTCTATGTTGCATGGAACATAGTGTACTGTCAATCACAACCCACACTGCTATCATCATCATCATCATCACCATCACCACCACTACCACCACCATCTCCTTTAGAGAGAGAGACCCTGGGAGTGGGGAAAGGAGCCCAAGCTGGGTAATAGACTTCCAACCCCAGCTGAATGGGCACATCCCAGTTATTACCCTTACATTTTTGGCATACTGATGAGCTGGTGAGTGCTAATAATTATGGCATGTCCAGGGAAGGAGTTCCCTGTACTCTGATGGTAAGGAGAGATTTTGAAACAAAGGAACACAGTAGATGTTTAATGAATTTTCCTTTATCCTCCAGGATGGTTTGTGCACATATCTGCAGCTAGAGTATTCAGAGCAAGCGGATGCTTTGGCCCGACAGAAAGAGGTTTCCTTCCAGCTGCCTGCTGTGCTGCAAGGGCTGTCATATGGGGGTCCCGTGCTGCGCATTCTCTCTATGCCTGACGACACCTTAATCATGATCAGAGAAGATGGAGCGATTTATTTCTGGTCCCTGCAGCTGAAGTTGAAAAGAAGAAAGAGAGTTTTTGTATGTGATTTTCATTTGATAAGGATGCTGAGTGCTCCAGTTTGATTTTATTTGCTATTTTAAACTGCTCTTCAAGTGGCATGATTACAGAAATTGTGTCCTTGAATGTAATATATTCATGTTGGCTTTTGCTAGTCTATAGAATGCAAATAAAATGTGATCTCTATATGTAGTACGAGATAATGCTTCATTTTACTTCTAAAATCAGATGGAGTAATGAATTACACATGACTCCATCATGTTATTTATCATATGTCTTAATGAATGACAAATGGAAAAGAATTTTTTGTTGTTTTTTTTCCCTGTTAATGATTATTTCAGTTTAGGCAGCTATGCTAGGGTTTGGCTTCTTATTGAATCATAGAATCAGAAATTCAGAAGGCAGAAGGCATTTGGGAAGTAGACTTAGGACAGGAATAAAAATGCCTGACCTATTTCACAATATAGCCTATCTTTAAAGTCATTTCTTTTTTTATTATATCATTCAACAATAGTTGAGCCCCTGACCTAGCCTAGGCTCTCTGCTGGGTACCGGGGATATAGAAACCCATCTCAGCCCTCCGGAAACTTATCATCTACACTAGAAGTTACAGCTATCCTAAACCCCTCAGGGTGCCAAAATAAGCCCTCCCTAGAGAGAGGAAATAAAGGGAGCTCTTCAAGTCTATGTAGCAAGTTCTTTATACTTGAAGGAGAGCATCAATTTTTAAAAAAAAACTATAATTTTAAGCATGCCTACTGTCAAACTGTCTTATCGTTAAAAGACATATTTTTGTTTATTTCCACTCTTCAACACATTAGGACAAGTCTATGAGTCGGAAACCCAGGTGGGTGACGGATGTCATCAGCATGCCACAGTACAACAAGCTGCTCATAGGGACTGGGTGAGTGTCTGCAGCTCTTCAATTGGAAATAAACAGTCGTTGTGTTATGAAATTCATTGCCATGTGTGAGTTTACACAGATACATATACATCTGTGGTATTTAAAAGTCATGAAACCCTTTTTAAAACATGTTAGAACTCATAATATCAGTCAAAGCTACTTTGCAAAGTTACGGCCTTGTTTAGCCCATTGTAGTGATGTCATTGCCTCTGACACCCAAAGAGGCTTTCTTCTGGAATAATTCCAGAGTGAGAGTATGGCCAGATGGGGGAAAAAATCGGTCTTGTGACCTCTTAGCACATTTTATTTTATATTCAAAATAATATGCCTATTTTATTATTTACCAACATTCACTCCAAAGTGCTTTGGACTCATTCAAAAAAATAAAATCTACCATAAAAAGATAGTGCTCACTGCTGAAGAACCTCAGAAGAATGGGTCTGAGGCCGGGAAGGAAGATCCTAAAGGTTTTGATCATGACAACCCAAGGAAAATGAACAGGCACCATCCTAGGCTGCTTAGTTAACCTCAGTAATGGGCCACAGAGAAGGGAGTGTGGCTTGGTGGGAAGGAAATTTGGAAAATTTCAAATCAAGGGTAAAGCAAAAAGTTCAACACAAGGGAATGGTTCGGAGGCAGGGGTCTGAACTGTGATCCAGGGCTGGGAGACTGAGGAATCAAGCTGCTAAACACAGGGCTCTCGGGCATGGGTGAGGGAAGGGGCGGAGCTTGAGGGGGATTCCCACAGCCCTGCCTACTGGGGCTTCCACTGACTCTCCCTCCCCAAGCTAGGGGTTTCTCTTTTCTATCTAGTCTCCTCCAAAGGCCCTGGGTTCTCTAGACTTCAACCACTTTAATGAACCAACAGTTACTCCAACCTCAGATAATAGAGGCTATTAAATACAATAGAATTTAATGTTAAATCTTAATATATTAAAATGTATCGATATAATTAATACTAACTACTGAAAAGCAGCAAGCCTGGGTGAGTGCATTCAACCCAGTTTTGTTTTAAAAGCCATGCCCAATAATTTAATTATCATGTCTTTTGTGCACACAGCAGTTCAGAGATTGCTCAGGAACCTACTAGAGACTCTCTGAGCTGACAAATCAGAAGATGAGGCAAGGCTTATGACACCTGGAGGCAGGGAACCACTAGAGGAGGTTCTTCTCATGCGGGTGAAAAGAGGTGGGAAAAAAAGACATTTCACACTGAGGGAAGGGCAAGACTTTGGAATTTAGAGTGTGACCTCCATTTGTTCTATGCCAACAGGTCAAAGCACTGAGTTGTGTTTCTCATACCCACAAACTTGTTCTTCTCTCAATCAGCTGCAAGGTAGACAAGCTAACACAGGAGGGAAGGGGGCAAGAGTGCAGGTTGGAAATGTGGGAAATTAGGGGAGCACTGAGTTAACCCCTCAGTTTCTAGAAAGAGGCCTCTGCCCTCCACTTGGCAGGTCTGTCTTTAGTATCTGCAAAAAACAACAGCTCACATTTATGAGCCCTTAGCAAGTCCCAAGTCCTGGACTAATCACTTTCTCATGTGTCCTTTCAATCCTTGTAACTCTCCCAAAAGACAGGAGATCCCCATTTTACAGATGGGGGAACTAAGTGGTGAGCTGGGATCTGATGCTCCAGCTACTGGCATCCAGAGCTCATATTGCTGGAAGCTGTGCCAGCCTCCTGATGGAGAAGGATAGGCCAGGCTGATTTAGAACCAGGCAGAAGAGATGTCCCCAAATGGTAGAACAGGGGAGGGAGACCTCAGGTTCATCCAGAGAAGTTGCTCAGTAGGGCAGGTGTTTCACTGGCCCGATGTCTCTGCTTTGTGGAATCCATGATATAGAAAAACTGTTCTATAGAAGTGAAGTGGGAAATTTAATTTACTCCAATGGTACTTGATCTTTGCATAGAAACCGTGAAATCCAGCTGTATGAACTCTCCAACCTGGAGCCTTACTGTCAGATTGGTGGCCTGGAAGCTGTTCCTCTGAAACTGGATTACTGGTAAGAGCATCTCCAGGGCCAGGCAAGCCTCACAGGGCACTCTCCCCTAGCCAGTGGTGCCTTCTCTCCTCTCTCTCCTTGGACAGTTCCTTTCAATCGTGTTCAATCAGTAAATGTCAGGGCTTCCATGCAGACTGTCTCAACCATGTCACACATCACAGTACTACCCAGAAAGGAGGGACTTTCCTGCATCTAATCAGGAAAGGGAAGCCCAGAGAGGTGAAATGATTTTTAGAGTCATACAATTATAAATTCATCTGTTTTAAATGTGACTGGATTAATTTTCCTGAAACTTGACTTTGACCATGCTGCTCTGCTTTCTAATGGTTGCTAGTTCCCTCTCCAAAACATCCACACCTTCAGAGAGCATCCAAACCCCCCTCTACCTTTTCAGCTTTCATCCCCTCTGAGCCTTCCGGCCTCCCAAGCACCAGCATAGCTAAACAGAGGCTCTCAACTTGGGCCAGGCATTGTCGCCACCATGGTGCTCCCAGTGCTGCCCCTTTCCTCAACCATCCATCCCACATGTTTCTTGAGCACCTACTGTGCATCCTTATTGTTGGATGTGGAACATAAACATGAATGAGACAAGATTCTTAGGGGCTATCCCAGTCTCACAGAGTGGGTGGTTCCTGCTGAAATCCCACCATTCTTGATGAGCCAAACCTCTGTGGTTTCCCCTGAATCTCTTCCATACCCAAAAGCCAACATTTCCTAGAAGCCTCCGCAACCTTTAACATTGATGGTCCTGCATGTCACAGGGCGCATGTCCTGAGTAACTCTCAGGTAGTACCAGTGCCTTAGTCTTTGCTGTGTGTTCTCTGATACCTGCATACTGACTGGCAGGCTCAGAGCAGGCTCTCAAGAAATGTTTGTTGAATGACCAAGACAGAAAAGCCTTATGTAAGTTGACAAAAGGAGGCTCCAGTTCTATTTTGCCTTTCCTTCCCTGCTCTTCCTTTTTCTTCTGTGTGTGTGTGCCTGTGTGTGTGAAGGGCTAGGATTCAGGAATTGAACGCACAGGACACCTAGCCTCAAGAGGAGTACTCTCTGGTGGTTATGAATGTGTTAGTCTGCTTGGGCTACCATAACAAAATATTATAGACTGTGTGGCTTCGACAACAGGACGAATTTTCTCACAGTTCTAGAGGATGGGAAGCCCAAGATCAAGGGGTGTGCTTGTTCTATTTCTGGCGAAGTCTCTCTTTCTGACCCACAGATGTCCACCTTCTCACTATGTCCTCAGGTGACCTTCCCTTGATACCTATACATGGAGAAAGGGAGCACGCGCACTGTCTGGTGTCTCTTCTTACCAAAACACTAATCCTATCATGAGAATCCTCCCTTTACAACTTTACCCTAATTACCTCCCAAAGGCCCCATCCCCAAATACCACCACCTTGGGAATTAGGGATCCACATATGAATTCTGGGAGACACAAACATGCAGTCCATAACAGTGAATGTTTACTGACGTGGGTAATGCTCTCTAATCATGTTATCTGTTCCTTGCTGCAGTGTCTTCTGGGTTGGCCACACACCAGTCCCTTCAGCTAATGGGGTTGTCTGTTGATGATGTCATTCTCTGAGAGCCCCTCCTCTGTTGAAGGGCTATCCCAGGAGAGTAGGGGTGAGGTTTCAGATACATCTCTGCTCCTGTGATGTGGAGACTAGTTTTCTCTTTCTTCCTTTCATCTTCTGACGTTTAGCTTCCAGACACACCCAACACAAAACCAATGTGAAACAGCACTTGTGAGCCATTATAATCCCCACAAACTGGGTTCTGGGCCTGTATTTGAGAGAGATGACCCTATGTCACCCTAAAACCTCACTTAAGAGTTGCTGGCTTGATTCCTTACTGATTTCTTACTAAGCAACCAGAACATAAACTTTGCATTTTATCTCTATTTCATCTCACCACTCCCTCACACCCAGACCTAACCGCTTAGAGCAATATTAGAACCAACATGGTATTTATCACAATATTCTGGGAGAGTAGGGTTCTGGTAAGTACAATGAGAGCTAGTTACAGGGACTGAATGCTCCAGGGAGCATTAATCATGGTATCTGAGTGCATTTGTGGGAGCACATTTTAAACTAATTGCCACGTATGGTGCTTACTCTATCATTACCTTTAATATACAATTTCACATACAATACAACTTCTGTTTTGTTGCTTTCACACTACTGTGGACACACTCTAAGGTATGCTTCAGCTTTAAAAATGTTAGATATAGAAGTAAAATAGACAGGCAAGAGAAATATTTTTGATGAATGATAAATGTATCTGCCTAATAGAACCTTTGGATCATAGGAGATATTCGATAGCCATTTTCTGACTAAACAAGTATGGAAAAATAAGTATTTTTTAAATCCTGGCTTGATCTACTGCTAATTTGCCTGTTAACCAAGGGCAAGACATTGCCCTCCTTAAACATAAACTGACAAAAGCAGCAGCAGCAGAAGAAGGAGGAGGTGGAGGAGGAGAAGGAGAAGAGGAAGAAGACTAGGAAGAAAGGGAAGGGGGAGGGGCTTATGTTTAAAAAAACATGTTTGTATCTTCGATACCACTTCTCCATGAAATGAGCTCTGGAATGTAGATTTACAAAACACTACTTTCTCATAATGTTTGCACCCCATTGGGGGAAGTAGACAAGCCAACCAACCAATCTTTACAAAATGAGAATTAAGTGCTGGATAAAGATGTGCATGAGGTGAGAAAGCAAGGGTCCCACCGGTTAGACTGGAGGAGAAATGGCAGCTGACAGCAAAGGCTCCACAGGGAAGTGACCTTCGAACTGGAGAACAAATAGGTAGTGGGCCAGGAACAGAAAGGCATTCCAATCCAGGACGACAGTATGAGTATAGGTGGGAAGAGGAAGGAGTTGAAGATGTTGAAGTTTTTGGAGAAACTAGTATACTTTGGAATGAAGAACATCTCTTAAGGAAAGAGAAGGGAAGAGCATCAGGAAGGACAGACAAGAGATTTGCTAATGAAGAGTCACTTGTGTCCTGCTAAGCACTTTGTCTCGCATCCTCAGCTCTATGTCGATTTCATTTTATTTTATTTTAATAAATATTTAATAATCTACTTTAACTCAGTCTTAGAAAAATAAATAGAACATATATTGTATACTACAGCCAGCAATGTATTTTCATTTTTTATGTCCAACATAGTCAAATAATGGCAATTTCTTATAATTCAACCTGTTCTATAAAATACACATGAAGGTCACAAAAACAGAATTTTGGTAGATTATAAGTTTGGTCCCCAAAAATATATTAACTCAAACATGTTTCTAACTTTTTATTTAATGACCACATTGCTTGCCTGATTTAGAAATGCTCTTTGGGATAATTTGGATGACAGTTTTAGAAGGTTTGGATTATGTATTTTTTAAAATTTATTTTATTTATTGTTGTAAGAATGCTTAGCATGAAATCTAACCTCTTAACAAATTTTTAAATGTTCAGTGACTATAGGTACAATGTTATACAGCTAGATCTCTAAATTATTCCTCTTGCTTAAATGAACTCTATGGCCATTGATTAGTAACTCCCTATTTTCTCATCCCCCCAGCTCTTGGCAACCACTGTTCCACTCTTTGATTCTGTGAATCTGACTACTTTAGATGCCTCACATAAGTGGACTCATGCAGTGTCTTTCTGTGACTGGCTTATTTCACTTCGCATAAAACTTTCATTTCTTTTGCTTTTGGTATCCATGAACTCACTGACAAGACCAATGTCATGAAGCTTTTCTTCTAGGAATTTTATAGTTTCAGGGCTTATGTAAATCTTTAATCTATTTTGAGTTGATTTGTGTATGATGTAAAATAGAAGTTCAATTGAATTCTTTTGCTTGTGGATATCCAGGTTCCCAACATCATTGGATGAAGAGACTACCCTTTCCCTTTTGTATATTCTTGGCACTCTTTTTGAAGATGAGATGACTGTTTACGTGTGGATTCATATCTGGGCTTTCTTTTCTGTTCCATTGGTCTGTGCATCTGTCTTCATGCCAGTACCATAATGTTTCAATTATTATAGCTTTGTAATATAGTTTAAAATGAAGAAGTATGATGTCTCCAGCTTTGTTCTTCTTTATCAAGATTTGTTTTGTAACTTGTGGTTCCATATGAATTTTTAATTTGTTTTTTCTACTTCTGTAAAAAAAAATGACATTGGAATTTTGATAGGGATTACATGGAATCTGTAGATGGCTTTGGGTGTTAAGTCTTCTAATCCATGAACACATATCTTTCTTTGCATTTGTGTCTTGTTTAATTCCTTTCATCAATGTATTATAGTTTTCAATATATAAATCTTTCACTACCTTAGTCTTAATCCTAAGTATTTTATTCTTTCTGGTCTATTTTTATTGCTTTGTTTTCCTAATTTCCTTTTCAGATAGTTCATTTTTAGTGTATGGAAACACAACTGATTTTTCATGCTGATTTTGTATCCTGCAACTTTACTGTTTTTTATTGCTAATAGTTTTTTGTTTTTGTTTTTGTTTTTGTTTTTAGTGGAGTGTGTAGGGCTTACTATATGTAAGATCATTATGTTTGCAAGCAGGAACAATTTTAATTCTTCTTCTCTGATTCAGATGTCTTTTATTTCTTTTTCTTGCCTAATTGCTCTGGCCAGGTCTCCCAATACTGTGTTTCGTAGAAGTGGCAAAAACAGGTATCCTTGCTTTGTTCCTGATCTTAGAGGAAAACTGTTGAGATTTTCAGCATTGAGTGTGATGTTAGCAGCAGGTTCTTCATAAATGGCCTTTATTATATTGAGGTACTTTCTCTCCATTCCTAGTTTGTTCAGAGTTTTTAGCATGAAAGGGTGTTGAATTTTGTCAAATGCTTCTTCTGCATGTATTGAGACAATCATGTAATTTTTATCCATATTCTGTTAATGTAATGTATTACATTAATTGATTTTTACATGTTAAATCATCATTCCATCCCAAGGATAAATCTCACTTGGTCATGGTGTATGATCCTTTTAATGTACTGTTGGATTTGGTTTGCTAGTATTTTGTTGAGGACTTATGTGTATACATTCTTCCGAGATACTGCCCTTTAGTTTTCTTTTCTGGTGGTATGTGTCTGGCTGTGATATTTGGTAATGCTGGCCTTATAGAATGAGTTTGGAAGTGTGCTTTCCCTTTCCTTTATTCAGAAGTGTTTAAGAAGGATTAGTATTAAATTTATTATTATTATTATTATTATTATTATTATTATTTTTAGGTTTGGTAGAATTCATCAATGAAGTCATCTGGTCCTGGGCTTTTTTTGTAGAAGATTTTTGATTACTGGTTCAATCTCCATACTAATTGTACATCCTGTCATATGTTCTAATCTTTCATGATTTAGTCTTAGGTACTTTTTACTACCACTTTTACTGCATCCCATAAGGTAGGTTGTATTTTCATTTTCATTTTTTTCTGTTTTCTTTTTTGATGTTTTTTGACCAGATGGTTATTCAAGAATATGTTGTTTATTTTCCAAATATTTGGAAATTATTCTCCTTCTGCTATTGATTTCTCTCTTTTTTTTAAAGATTTTATTTGTTTATTTATCTGACAGGCAGAGATCACAAGTAGGCAGAGAGGCAGGTAGAGAAAGAGGAAGGGAAGCAGGCTCCCTGCTGAGCAGAGAGCCCAGGACCCGGGGATCATGACCTGAGCCAAAGGCAGAGGCTTTAACCCACTGAACCACCCAAGCGCCCCCTGCTATTGATTTCTAATTTCATTCTGTTTTGGTCTGAAAAGATACTTTGTATGATTTCAATCTTTTTAAGTTGTTAAGACTTGTTGTGCGACATGACATGTGATCTATCCTGGAGAAAAGTCTGTGTGTGGTTTTAAGAGGAGTATGTATTCTGCTGCTCTCGTGTCAGATGTTCTGTATAGGTCTGTTAGGTCCATTTAGTCTACAGTGTTATTCACGTTCTACATGTCTTTATTGATCTTCTGTCTCAATAGTTTATCCATTATTGGAAGTGAAGTATTGAAGTTTTTTACTATAATTGTATAGTTATCTATTTCTCCCTTCAGTTCCGTCAATATTTGTTTTGTACATTTAGGTGCTTTAAGGTTAGGTGCCTATATACTTATAATTTCGATATCTTCCTAGTGGATTGACTGTTTTATCATTATATAATGTCTTTCTTTGTCTCTTGTAACAGTTTTTGACTTACTGCCTGTTTTTTTTATATAGTATGTCCATCCCTGCTCTTGTTTGCTTACCATTTGCATGGAACATCTTTTTCTAGTCCTTCACTTGAGCCTATGTGTGTCATTAAATCTAGAGTGAATTTCTGGTAGGCAGCATATAGTTGGGTATTATTTTTTTGTTCATTGATGGAAGAGTTTAATCCACTTACGTTAAGATATTTATTGATAAGGAAGGGTTTACTATTGCCGTTTTATTGTTTTCTGTTACTTTAATAGTTCTTTTGCCTGTCTTGTCTTCTTGCTGTCTTCCTTTGTGTTTTGTTGCTTTTTTGGTATTGATATGCTTTGATTCTTTTTTGTTTTTCTTTTGTGTTACTTCTGTAGGTAATTTTTGTGTGTGGTCACCTCAGGGTTTACATAAAATATCTTATGATAACAATTACTTTTTAGCAGATAACAACTTAAGTTCAATCACATATAAAATCTCTACACTTTAACATGGCCCTACACACAAACTTTGTTATTGCCACAAATTTGTTCTACTTAACACATTTTAGTTATAGTTATTTTAATAGTTTTGTCTTTTACTTTTAAAAATATTTTATTTATTTGACAGAGAGAGAGCACAAGCAGGGGGCGTGGCAGCCAGAGGGAGAAGTAGGCTCCCCACTGAGCAGAGAGACTGATGCAAGTCTCAATCCCAGGCTACTGGGATCATGACCTGAGCCAAAGGCAGACACTTAACTGACTGAGCCACCCAGGCACCCTTGTCTTTTACTTTTATATTAGAATTGAAAGTGATTTACCCACCACTATTATAGTAAATCAGTATTCTGCATTTGTCTACATATTTACCTTTACCAACAAATTTCCATTTCCTGGATCTGGATGTCCATTCCCTTTCTCAAATGTCCTAGATTTGAGAAATTTTTAGCCATTGTTTCTTTAGATAAGCTTTCTTGTTTTCCTTTCTCTCTCTCTCACTTCTCTTTCTGGAACTCCTATAATTTTGTATTAGTCTACTTGATGGTATCTCATAAGTCCCTTCAGCTTTCTTCATTCTTTTTTATTTGTGCTCCTCTGACTGAATTATTTCCAATGACCTATCTTTGAGTTTGCTGATCTTTTTACCTGCCTGAGCTAGTCTGTTTTTGAACACCTCTAGGAAATTTTTCAGTTTAGTTTCGTTCTCTTCAGCT